>VZTG01001880.1:1418962-1695783 GCA_013397845.1 Melanocharis versteri | reverse complement strand
TGAGCTGAGGCGGGGGAGCGGGGCAGTCTGCCTCCCTGGTGATGTGCTCACGTGTTGTAGGAGCTCTGCCTTTCGCTTGTCGGCGTCTGTTCGTAAAGATGTTTAAGCCGAATTAAATAAAGGCCACAAGCTGACTTAAGGTGTGTCGGCTGGTACCATGTGGTGACCATTGTTTAAAAAACAAATAATGCTTTTTAGCATTTATGTCAACAAGTGAGCACTCACTCGAATGGTTGAAAAGACAACCCACGGAAGAGTCTGTTTCAGCAGTGTCACACCAAGACTTCTGGTCTTTATCTTTGTTATGCGTTTCTAAAAGTCGTGTTTCAAGTCCCTGTGCAGACATCTAAGAATGATGTACCTTATGCAGGTGCTTGAGAGAGAGAGGGCAACCTTGCTGCTACATGAAAACTGAAAACGCTTTACAAGAAGGCAGAAGGATGCCAGAAACTCAAACAAAAAACCCCAAGCATTTATTTAAAAACAGTGGTATCTCCGGCCCGGGAAGTTGTACCAGGCGATTGTAGCCTCAGCTTGTACTGATAATGACTTCACACTAGAGTGAGTAGCAAAAGAACTAAAAACTGGTGGAGTAGAGAAACTGTTGTGAAACAACTTCAGCTGAAATTTGCAGCCTTTTTTTCTCTAACCTCTCATCTGAAGGATAAGATTGGTGTAGACATACAGAGGTCTGTTTATATATACCAGGACTACTGCTGTGTAAAGACTGACTGCATGGATCAGTAGAGTAGTTGATGTGCTCTGAATGTTTGCTGTCATTTTCTGACTTTCTCTAGCTGCTTGTATCTGATACAATGCTGTGGTTTTCCAAATACTGTAGATTAAAACACGTATTTGTTCACTTTAGAAATTTGTGTAAATACTATGTGTAGCTTTGCTCTTCCCTGTTAATGTTTTGCATTAACAATGCCTGAATAAGCTGTATCGAAAAATGAAACTTTAACCGTGTTTTATGGATGACAGGGCCAGGTTTCATGTGGGAGAGTATATTGGGAAGCCTACAGAGAAGAGAGAAGGTATTGCAAGCTGCTTATGGATAAAGGTTGCTCTTAAGTAAAGTTTAATTGTGTTGTTGGCAAGCACTTTAACAGACTGTAGTAAGTAAGTGCCTCACAAGAAGATGAAAGTAACATATTTTAGGAGTGGAGAAATTGCAGAGAGAAATTAGCACTTGCTCAGAGTCACAGAGCAGAGAATGCTGTGCTCAGAGCAGAGTAATTAACTGTGTTTCTTGAAACTCAGTAGGTGTTGTTTTCGTGGGGAGGTTGTTTTTACAGTAAGTCTTTCTCTGTCCAGCCCGAATGCAGAGGCGCTGAAGCAGTGTTCATCTCTCTCGAGTGAGGTGTGCTCTCCTGGAGTGATGGTTGTACATCACTCACGGTCTAATGGACTTACTGTACCATGACAGAGGAGAGTTTTGTAGGAGAAGGGTTCTCTTGCACGTGATGGATGAGAATCCTACAGCTGTACTCTGCCCTGCAGAAAGGGGTGGATTTTTTTTCTGTTGTGTACCCTTGATTTTATTGCTGGAAGGTGAAGACTGGGAACAGCACCCCTTCAAATCTCTTCGTGCGGGAAGACACTGTCACAGCTGTGCTGAGACTAGCAAGAGTACGATTCTTGTGTCACAAATGAGTACTTGTGGCCCTTAGAATTTCTATTAGTAATTTGGTCTTAAATTTTCAAAATTCACATTTCCACTGCATGATGTGGAATGCCACTTCCCTAATTAATGGCATCCCTACTACTGCTGCCAGTGTGTCCTGATAAGGGAGCAGATGAGCAAGAAGGCAACAGTGCATAGTAGTGCACTGTGCATGTACTTTACTCAGGAAAAGCTTTTGCAACTGTGAGCCTCGCTTATTAGGGACAACATTATAACCAGTCAATGCAGCTGTCTTGTCAAGTGTGTTTGATTCAGCTGTACTGAATGCAGTGGGCTTTTTGTAAGGGAAGTAGAAATGTGACAGAGGAGTACCGTGTGTGCTTTGTTGCCTTTCAGCACTGGTATGTGGCAGCTGAGAATGTGTTTTTTCCCTGAAGTGCTTTATCTGTGGGGTGGCCTTGCCCAGTGATTCATTTTCAGGCTTTTGGGAAAGTTTGCTCACCAGTCTGTTGTTTGGTGGTCTTGAGCTCATTCACATCTGACTGTGGTGAGTACCCTGATCACCTGTGACTAATGCTTGTATGCTGCTCAGAAACTGCTGACTCACTTCGTTTTCATGCTTTTCCCCTGTCTTCCTCCAGTGCCTCAAACTAGAGATGAGGTCGGGTCCAAGGTAAGGTCAGAGAAGGAAGAAATGGAAATGAATGAGGGTAACTGTGTGTTGTGGCAAGGATGAAGATGCTGCAAAGACCCTTCTTTGATAATGTGAGAAAAATATCGTAGCTGTAATGGATTTGCTGAAAAGGTACATGAGCTGTGTGTTAAGAACTGAGCAGAGCAGTGTAACAACTGTACTGAGCCCACAGTCAGGAGAAGCTGGGTTGTGGTCCTGCTAGTGGTCTGTTCTTCAACTTGAACTTAAAGCCTTTTTACTTCTTATGCCACTGTTTTGACCTTTTGCTCTTCTGTCTGTCATGTTATATTCTGCCACAAAGAGCTTTACACTGAAATAATTTTCTGCTTCTTGCAGAAGGGCTGACTTGGCTTGAGGTTTCTACTGTAGCATAAATAACAAGAACAGGGAAAGGCAATTAACCAGTTCTCAGCTGGAAAAAAGTCAGAGATAGAGGTCACTGAGAGGTCACCTTGCCAGAACGTTAGGAGTTACAGGCAAAGACAAGCACACTGATTTCAGTTGCGTGTGGGGCTGTTTATTAACATCTAAAAAACTTCTGATGTGCACTAGATTTCCTTTTAATTGGACCAACAAAGTTAAATTTCAGTCCCGCTTTCCCAGCAGGATCATGGTGGATGTAGAGGTTTGCCCATGCCAATACAGCTGGCAGATAATGCAGGTTTTTTCGCCTGTCGGAAAAAGGGAAAGACTCAACACCTGCTGTTAAAGACAGGGAAAGAAACATGTTTGGGGGGAGTCGGTATGTGGAAATGGCACATGATTTCAAGTGCTTTGTGAAAGGTAAACTGTGTCCTGCTTCTCTCCCTGTCTCCACATTATCCGTGTCTTCACACATTGTAGTTTGCCTCTTCTTACCACGTTTTTGAGCACTTTGGAAAATATTATTACTGCAGATGCTGCTTTGCACTTCTGGAAGGTCTGGAAGCATTCTGCCTGCGAGCAGACTACAATTGCACTTGAATAATTTATGAGGTTCCCCCCTTCAAGTCACAGGTAGTTGGTCAGGGGTTAGTTCTGTGATTCTGTGTCACTGTATGTTTTTTACATGCCTGTGCCTCTGAGTGTGTGCATAAATATTGCATTTCACCCAAGAAGGAGACAGAGAAAAGCCGCATTTTGAATTGAAGCCTTGTAAAAGCTCAAAAAATGTTTAAAGTAAGCAGGAGAAATGCTCAAAGCCAGGCTTTTAAAAGGACTTGGTCGCCTGCAGTTGTTCAGAGATATTGTAGAAAATCCAGGTAGCTATTGATGTATCTAATGTTTAGTTTGGTGCAAAATATATAAAAATGTTCCTGGATTCTTAGCTGCACGTTTAGGAAGTGTTAACATCTGTACACTTGCCATCCAGTAAGGTAAATGCAGTGGGATCAAGCACTGTCTCTGAATGATTTAGCTGGATGTTTAAGGTGATTTTGACTAGCCCTGGCTTTAGGTGCTGAGAATATGACATCATTGATTAGTAACATCACGTTTGGCTGTTTTGGAGTCATAATGTTTGCTAAACAACAAGGACAATTGAAACTTATTGAGAGATTTCTTTTGGCTTCAACAGGGTTTGAATCAGGTCCAAAATGAAACCTCCCTTTATTACTCAGCTTGATAAATCTGGTGCCTGTGATAAAGGCTTTTATTCTCTGAAGGTCTCAAATTAAATCAGGCTGTTAGGGGACTGATGGTCAGGGAGAATGGGGAGGCTGAAAGTATTCTTAGTTCATGTTGTGGCAAAATAGGTCTAAACGCTCATACTGTCAGGCAGAGGTAAGTGAAAACTGATGCAGAGTGGGACTGCTGATACATGGGTAAAGCTGTCACCATGTTTATTTGGGTTTTTACCTGGCATCTGGATGTCTGGTCATTTCCTGTGTCGGTGCATCTGAGCCTTTCACTGAAGCTGACATCTTATTTTTTGGAACCATGCCATCCACATCTCAGCTATAAGATTTTTTTTTAAGTATTGGATGTTAGCTCTTTGGGGCAGGAGTTGGTTTTTTTTGAGTAATGAATCTGAAAGCTTCATTCTTCAGTTAAACTATTTTCTACAGAAAGAACCATTAGACAGTATTTAATGGGTAAGTATTAATATCCTGTGTGTCTCGGTGTGGCTGCATCTTTTGTTTGCATTGTCATTTCCAGTTTTGGGATGTGATTTTCATTAAGGAGAAATTCAGCTACTTCATACTCTTCAGTATCATATGATAGAATACCGATGAATTAAATCAATACTTAGAGGTTAAAAAAAGGCCTTGTGAGTCTTTTTCTGTTTAATGTTTCCTTAGTATTCAAAGAGCATACTAATGTTGCTTCATATTAATTAAAAGTATGCAAATGGCTTAGCTGAAGGAGATTGTCTCCTGCCGCAGAAGGTACAGAAACCTAACAGCTCACTTGGAGCTGCAATCAGATGAATGGCACTTTTCGTTTTCAGCACAGTTAACAAAGTCTTGTGATTTGTACTGGAAGCTTTTGGATTCCCTCATGGAGAAGGTCAGTGCTGTTGGCTCATACCGTGTGACTTGGAAGCACAAAGAAAGTGGTCTGTGCCGTGTACCTGTTGCATCTGTGGCAGCGTGGGCAGCAGGGCTCAGACCCGCTGAGCAGGAGAACATGGTTGTCTGCAGCAGGGGCCATACAGCTGCTCGGAGAGAGGCACCACGTTTAAAGTATTTATACTGGGGTTTTGGGGACAGTAGAAAATTTGTTACCAGCCCACAGCTCAGTGGTGGAAGTCGCACTTGTAAACCAGCAGTACTTGTCACCATGGTGTATTTCTCAGCTCAGTGACTCATACCCTATCCCTGCCACTTTCCACAATTTTTTTTTTTTTTTAAGATTCTTGCCACCCCAAATTCTTTGTTATTCTGTAGTACCACTTTCTTTTTTTTTTTTAAATAAACAAAACAGCAAAGCCACATGAGTTAGGAATTAGACTCCTGGGAAAAGGCTTTAAAGACACTGCCAAAAGTTACTAAAGTGTAAATCACAATTACAGAAAATATAAAGAGGTCGTTATATGGGAGAGAGGAAAGAAAGTTACCCTTTTCCCAGTGCTGATGATTTTTACCTTCCAATTGATGTATTTATAGCATCTATCAATGCCTTTAATTCCTTCTTGAGTACAAGTAATAGGAAAGGTGTGTATTTGTGTGCACACGCACGTAGTACTGCCGGCTTGGTGCTAGAGTTGTAACCTGTAGTTTATAGTACAGAACCATCCAAGTTGCTGAATACTTGACTTGCATTTCTCAAGGAATGGAGAAAGGAAGGGAAAGCAGAGTGCAGTAGATCAGCACGTACGTCCTGGGTTGTACAGGAGCATTTATACCTATTATTGCATCATCTGCTTCTGCTGGAGGTCCTCGTGGGATGTGTCCGTTCCCTGTCTACTCTCTCTCTGTGGCCTTTAAAAAGGTGTTGCAAGAAAAACCTGAGCATGGGCAAGAAGGCAAATAAAGGAGTATGAAGAGTACCATTTTGTGTTGGAAGCTGGAGCCTGGGGAAGTGGCAGATTGTGGTTCTGGTGTTGGCTCTTCTGTGGATTTGCCATGTAGCTTTCACAAGCTCTCTACCAGGGTGGGCAAGAGGGGGGTAGCAAGAGGGATCTTTCCAGATTTATTTCACTAGTGTCTTCTGGATGGCTGTAGCTTTTCGTATCAGCGGGGATGGATAAATCCAGGAAAAAAATAGACAAAATCCACGCTGCTTTCTAATCCTAGATACATGAAGGATTTGACCTTGTATATAGAAATGGACTTGTTCATGTTACTAAGTCTGCTGAGAGGATATGGAGCTTCTATGCCTGGATACAACTGCTTATGTGTTAGAGGTGTGTTCATCTATTGCAGAACTGGAGTTAAGTGGTGATACTTTTGTCGTCTTTTGCAGCTTATTGTGCATAAGAATAGGAGGATTAAATATTTGTAGTAAACGTGATCTGTGTTTCTGTGTTGCCTCACATGTAAATGTGGTTTGGATGCAGGGGAAATATTGTGTCTGTTGAGACTGTGTAAGCAGCTCCTGTACCTTGTGCTGACCCATTGTGTTGCTGGGAATGTAATTTATAGTTCTGAAAACAAGGTGAGAGCAATCAGTGCTTGACAAGCATGAGCCATGAGTCTTCATAGGAGAGGCCTTCATTCCAAAGCTTATCTCTTACCAAGAGAATGTTCGGACTCCCAGCACAGTTGAAAAAAGCAGCCTTGTTTTTGTCGCAGCTCCTTTGTCGGCCTTCTTCCATACCCCCATTTATCTGTGCTCTTCTAAAAGAAATGTTTTTATAAGAACCACTGAAGAAATCAGTAGCTTCTCTTGTGTTGGATCTGTTCCTGAAATGCCCAGTGTAGAGGTGATCAGTGTGCCCTTGATGCTGGGTAAGTGTCACAATGCAGGTGACAGCATCCTGCTGTACTGCCCCTGCTGCCTCTGTAGTTTCTAATGTGTTAATTTCCTGTGTAAATAGTGATGGTGTGGATCTCACCCCTGAGAGATTTCTCACAGGCTGTGTATTGAGGATCAGTGGCTTAACTAGACTGACTGATCTCTGTACTTCAAATGAACAGTTGCCCCAACTGGTCCATGATTGTTCTGTACAAAATTTAATGTATCATAAATGCAGAAGCATCTCTACATGCAGACATACATAGGTATGTTTATATTTGCGAAGACTTTGTTTGTTGCAAACATTCAGAATCGGTAATTTAACAAACCAGCTGTACTTTTGCAGAATGCCGAAAGTCACTGAAGTGACTTTGTGCAAGCGTTTTTGTCAGAGGGTTGTTTTTTCTAGAGTCCCAGATGACAGTAACGTGTGGGTCTGGTTACCTTTGATGGAGCACTTAATGTTGTCCATGAAAACAAGTATTAAATTGTCTGTGAGCACGTGATATAGTTGCATGTCCTACACCCTTTGTGGTTATTCACCTCGGTTATTTTTGAGGAACTATCCAGGTTGTTTTTGTTAGCGTGACAGCATAGCCCACATCCTGCTTAGATTCTCAGTAAACTTCCTTGTGATTTTTTTACTGTTTAGTCCTGTCTTGCTTAGTCCCTAAATTTTACTTGTGTATGGTGTTGCCCTTGTTGTCAGTGCAAGTGACTTTTTAGGTTAATGGACCCAATTAAAGTGAAAAAGGAAACAGAGGGACTCAGTGGTCCCCAGGACTGAACTCTGATAAACTCATCTACGTCTTGTTAATGCAGCTCTTTATTTTATTTTTTTCCAACCAAATCGCAGATAATTGTGCTTTATATATATTTATATGTATACATATGAATGTATTAAAGTACAGAAGACTGTATGGGAAATAGTTGAGCAGCAAAACTTGGCATTTTGGAAAGAAGCAACTTGCCTTCCAGTGTTATTTTTGTGAACTTCATGTTCTGCACCCAGGATAACTGATGTACTTCACCCTGATGTATTTTTTGAGGATCTCTTTAGAAGCTTGGAACAGAAGTGCTTTACTTAAAGGGATTTATTCTTTCCAAATAAATACCTCCTGTTAGCGTCAAGCCCTGCAGTCTCTGAATGTTGCATCTCCAAGGCAGGATGCATTGATATGTGTTTAAGTTCATCTGCCTCCTCCCTGAATATCTTATGCTTCTGGAAAAAGGAGCAAGACTGAACTGCTTCTCACCAGAACTTGGGCAGTTGCTCCCCATCTTTCCCGCTCCTTCCCAGACTATGCATGCCTCTCTCGAGCTGCTGTCATCCTCTTCACCTTGCTGTAGAAACACTTTGCTGCGTTGGGACAAGCATTGAGGCTAACAGGAGCTCTGCTACGCATTTTGCCAGTAAGGTATGTGTACACAGAGGACTTGTGTCCTGGCAGGCATGCAGGGTTTGTATAGCTGTTTTCCCTACATTAGATGACAGCAGGAAGAAAATTTAAAGGGGAGAAGGGGAAAGCATTATGGTGTAATAACCATTTGGAGACTCCCAGATTACTTTCATTGCTTCAGTTTACACTCTGTTACACAAATTGTCTCTGTGCTCAATAGAAGATAAACAGTAACTCAGTTTTGTAGCAAGTATATAAATCTGAAATTCTAAATCTTGCTGGTAGATGGTATTCAGTCTTCAGCTTTTGAAACAGCCAAACCGACCGATCTCTCCATTGTGACAATGTGCAGCTCATGAAAATCTAAAAGCATTCCTAAGTTCCCTTAACTCTGGGGAAAGGTCTTAAGATATGCCCAAGTTATTCCCCAGTTTGGGACTTTTGGAGAAATTATGGTGGGTTGACCTTATCTGACTTCCAGGTTTACATCAGACTGTTCCCTCACTCCCCTTCCTCAGCAGGACAAAGGAAGAAAATAGGACAAAAAAGCTTGTGGGTTGATACAGGGACAGGGGCATCACTCACTGGTTACCGTCTGGTCACTGGTCAAAACAGACTCCACTAGGAGAAGTTTAATATGATTTATCGTCAGCTGATAACAAAGAAGGGCAGTGAAAAAGAAGCCAGAACTGAAACTGCTTTTCCCCTCCCTTTTTCCCAGGTCCAGCTTGACTGTAGACTATACTGCTCTGCTGCACCCCAGGTGGTGCACGTGGATGGGGAAGAGGAGTTGCAGACAGTCCTTAACAGTTCCTTTTTGCTGTTCCTTCTTCCATGTGCTGTTCCCCTGCTACTGCTGGGGTCCCTCGCACAGGGTGTGGTTCTCCAGGAACAGGCGGGACCCCCGTGGGCTGCGCTCCCTGCCGGAAAACCTGCTCCTGACTGGGCTCCTGTCCATAAGCTGTGAATTCCTTCAGGGCACCTGCTGCCTTGTAAGGTTCTCCTGGGCTGCAGTGAGTAAATCTGTCCTGCCATGGTCTTTCATGGGCTGCAGCAGGAGAACCTGCTTCGACAT
Source organism: Melanocharis versteri (assembly GCA_013397845.1). Classification (NCBI taxonomy): domain Eukaryota; kingdom Metazoa; phylum Chordata; class Aves; order Passeriformes; family Melanocharitidae; genus Melanocharis; species Melanocharis versteri. The sequence continues at coordinate 1,686,610 of VZTG01001880.1, read as the reverse complement.
GGTCATCACCACAGGCTGCAGGAATGTGCCTGGAGCACATTCTTCCCCACCTTCTTCACTGACCTCGGTGTCTGAATGGCTGTTCCTCTCATATGTTTCTCACTCCTCACTCACAGCTGCTGTGCAGCATTTTTTAATCCTTTCTTAAATGTTATCACAGAGGTGCCAGTAGTGTCAGTGGTTGGTGCAGCTTAGCCCAGTGGTGAGTCCTTTCTGGAGCTGTCTGGAGCTGGCTTTCTGATGTGGGGGGCAGCTCCTCCTGTCTTTCCACAGAAGCCATCTCTGCAGTCCCTCACTACCAAAACCTTGCCATGTAAACCCAACACAGGGGATAATGCTCTAGTAATTGCCTTTGGGGGAAAGGGGGAAGTGACTCAAACCCTAATTAAGCATGAGGCAAATACTAATTAAGCATGAGGCAAATAGGTGGATAATTCCTCCTCCAGATTTGGGGGGTTTTTTTGGTGTGGCATTTACAGATACAGCGCCAGTCTCCTTGCAGATGAATACACACACGGACGCAACCTCACTTTTGCTACCTTGATGCTCACTGACAGAAAGAGAAGAGCACAGGGGCTTCCTGTGACTTGCTTTGCATATATATTTCATGTACGGCAGCACTGTTGAAATAGACTCTGATGTATATGCAGTGCTGCTATCTGTGCTCTTTTCACAGAATCACAGAATCCATGAGGTTGGAAAAGACCTCAGAGATAAAGTCCAACGTGTGCCTGAACACCACCATGTCAACTAGACCATGGCACTGATTGCCAGGTCCAGTCTTTCCTTTAAACACCTCCAGGATCAGTGACTCCACCACCTCTCTGGGCAATCCATTCTAATGCCTAATCACCCCATCTGTGAAGAAATTCCTCTTGATGTCCAACCTGAACCACCCTTGGCACAGCTTAAGACTGTGTCCTCTTGTCCTGTCTCTGGTTGCCTGGGAGAAGAGGCTGGCCACACCCGGCTGCAGCCTCCTTTCAGGGAGTTGCAGAGAGTGATGAGGTCACCCCTGAACCTCCTTTTCTCCAGGATAAACACCCTCAGCTCTCTCAGCTGCTCCTCACAGGACTTGGGCTCCAGACCCTTCCCCAGCTCCACTGCCCTTCTCTGGACTTGTTCCAGCCCCTCAATGTCCTTCTTGAAGTGAGGGGCCCAGAAGTGGATGCAGTACTCAGTTGTGGCCTCACCAGTGCCAAATACAGGGGTTTTGGTGGCAACTGAAATTGACTTAAAAGGCACTATTGAAACTGCTTAATCTGACCTGAGCATATTTTCATAATAGTCTTTGTAACTCATCCATCCAAGAATCTGGTTTAGATGAGAAAATGCAAGAATAGGCATCATTGTCATCTGATTGGTTGTTTTTAATTTGCAGCAAAGCATTTGAGGACTGAATCGAAGACTAGATATAAGTGAAAACTTACGTGTAAGCTTGAAATATGTATTAAAAAGAAGAGGTATAGTGCTGACTTGCCTCTCTTTCTAAGTGGGCGATATCACCTCAATCTAGATGCTGTCAGATATGTACTGTGTTGCTTTCCACACTCCAATAACTCTATATACTACATAAACTTTGGGAACAGTGGGTGACAGTTCTTTGCTTCATTCGTGTGCTTTCTCTAAAAGTGCAAACAGTTGTGTTCTTTATGAAATCTCTAGTTGTAGTCTCAAAACACTTACTGCCTTGGAAGTATTAAATAGAACTGTTCATTGGCAGCAGCCTCTGCTGGGATAGAGTTCTTCACTTTGCATGTCACTTCTATGTCCTCCTGGTCAGTTAGTCTAAGCAGAAGGAAATGCTGAGGGCAGCTGAAGTAGAAAACACAGTGGATCTTGCTGAAGAATGGAAGCTGGAGGGAAAAGAGTTAGAGTGAATAGGCATGTAATTTGCTTTTAAACCTGAACATGTGACCTCTTAGTCACATGAATAGATAGATGCTTGTTGACTTGGTCCCTAAACAGACATTTGAGGTTTGAGTCTTTTGTTCTCTATCCAAAGGAAAACTGTTATTAAAGAATGTCCCTATCTGGTTTAGATGCTCTAGGTAGCCATTTTCTCCTAATTAATTTTCAGGGGTGTTTGATAGAAGAGAGCTTCTTGGCTGCATTCTGATCTTAATAGCTTCTGAGAAAATGCATTGATTGGCCCTTTTGTTTTTAAAAGATTGCTGTAATTTTCAGTCATTATGAGGAAATCACTAATTTATTAAACCAGCATCATGGATTAAGAATTAAAGACCTGACTCTTTTATCACTTAAACTGGTATTATGTTGATATTACCCATGAGGACTTAAAGTAAGACAGGGAGTAAGTGTAAGGTGTTCCTGTGGACTCTCAAACCCATGTTTCTAGACCCCATTCATAAGATCAGAACTGATTCTTTCTGTTACTTGTACCAAGAATAAATTGCATTCTTGGAGTTTGGGTGATGAAAACAGTCCAGAAAAATCTTATAAGAATGAGCTTATGTCTGAGAAACAGAAACTTAGCGACCATTCCGTATACAATGTTTGGGTTGCACATTTTATAGGGAAAACAGGTTGCATTTAGTCAAAAGAGAAGATTTCTCCATGTAATCCCTACTTTTTGGAAAAGAAGAATTTAAGCAGTGTCTCTCATTTCTTGTTCCTTTTGCGAGCAAGTTAGGTTAGATGCCTTTGAATGGTTCTGCTTAAGTAGATTCAGTTTGCCTTAAAACAGCTCTCTGAAGCTTCACAGAATTGAAGTTTGATGGCTGAAGTAGGAAAGTGAGGAATTAATTACTCTCAGACATTCCATTGCAGCTTAATAAAATTGTAAGGTAATAATTATGTTTTATCAGGGTTATCTCATATATGTTTATTTTATTTCTGTGAAGTTTTATTTTAAAGACCCAGCAGGAAGTAAATGATGCCCATAAACGTAACATTTTAATAAAGTTTGACGTCTGTTATAATGAAAAGGTAACCAAAAAAAAGAATTGCTGGATTAATTGGTGGACAAAAAGACTAATTAGTTTTGTTACAAAGTCTGTCTGTCAGCTGCTTACTACAGTAGGTTTGTGTTGATTATATCAAATAGTGAGTTTTCAGATCTTCACTAAGTAAACAGTGCTCTAGTCTTTATTTGTGGCTGCTATTTTTATGTTTTATCCCGTGTCTTACTGATCTCTGGGAATTACATTAGTGTGATTCTGTGGGATAGAATTAAAACAGGCAGACTAGCACAAAAAAACCTTCTGATCGGTTTTAGCCAAGGACAGTAGGATAAACCCAGTCATCAGGGTTTTGGACATTGTAGAGTCTTTGAAACCATCCACTTGCAGGTAGCTGGTTGCTTCTATTCTGACTGTTTTAAAGAAGGTTGCTGCCTTTTTCTTTTTAATTGTTTGGCTTCCGAGTGTTCAGTGGAAGGGTTGTAGAAGAAACATAGCAATGATTCCTACTAGACAACATTTCTCATTCTGCTTAGACTTCAAAAGCAAAGCCTTTGGTCAAAGCCCAAGCTAGTAAATTGTCTGCCACCCTAAGAATGATATCTTTAATAGGAAGGTTGGTTGAAGCTGGGAAAGCTTTTTGCGGGTATCATGACGGTGGTTACTACAATGAATAGAGGCCTGTTTGCCATTCTGAGCTACAGCTGGTGTCAGCTGTGGTACTGAATAGTACAGCAACATAAAGGGAACAAAAGGGCACATTTTGTCTGCTAATAATAGGCTTGGGACTGCCATAGACTCTTTATATAAATTATACAACAATACCGATTATCTTTCTTAAATTTTTCCTCATCTTCTTTGCGGTTGAAAAGCTGGCTAAATAACTTCCGAAGGCTTTGCAGCAATTCTTGTGTATGCTCTTTGCTGTGGCGAGCAGAGACAGCAAAGGGCAGTAAAACAAATGTTTCAGGACACTGATCTAGACTTAGTGCCTCACATAATGGGGTCTCATATAAACTAAAAGGATAGGCATAAAGATTTTTTTCATCAGTTAATTCTCTGGGCTGCTGACAGCTGCTGTTTTGTTATTGCATGTGACTGGCACATTCAGAAATACTGTCTCAGGGCTTCCTCCCTGGGAAAACTCTTCCATGCCTCAGAGGGGGAAACAGTGGAGGAATGGAACAGGATGGCAGCAGCACCTCCTGTCTAACTGTATTCAGAATGCTGGGGGTTGTGTTTACTGAGAGAGGTGTTTTCATTCTAGCAGTGCTGATAGTGATGGTAGGGGGAGGTCAGTACGGTATTTGATAAGTCAGAATATTCTGCAGAGGATGTTTCCTCTGAATGCTCAATTGCTAAGGTTGGACTGGACTTCTCCAAAATTATACAAACATTTCATAAGTAACCTTAGAGTTGATTCCTTCCTGGAAACACTGCTGGGTCACGGGTTAGTGCTGTTATTGATGTTTCATTTCTGGGTTTATGGATTATAACTGACAGAATCAGTGTCAAGGAATAATTGAACAAATTGTGTGTATTGTGCATAGCCAAGCTTTTATTCTCTTGCCAAAATCAACTGTTATTTGAGTGTGAGAGGGGAAGAAGACAATAAAGCTAGAATTAAGGGGCTGCTGCTACCTCTTGTTTAGGGACCATTGCTAGCATAGCTTGTAGAGAAAGGCACAACTCCTAACAAAGCTCTAAAGCTTGCATTTAGTTTGGAGCTGCTCTTGAAGATTACAGAGGTGATAGTATATGTCTTATGAAGCACAGACAACTCAAATAAAAATACAAGTTCATATCAAAGTTATCATATAGTTCAAACCAAAATATTTGCTCATTTTTATCAATGAAGACCTTACAGAAGAGTATTGTAGTCCATGGAGTGGAGTCATATGCTCACAGGTTTTGCAGAATCAAGACTGAAATGTAAAAATTTGTTTCCAAAGCCAAATGCAAATTGATTCAGAAATACGGTGTTCTCTTTTCGTTGTTACTTTTGAAAATACTGGCATCAGGCCTTTTCCTACAATAGATTTAACTTAAAGTGTAAGCATGAAGTCTGTTTTAAGTCTGTTTATAGAAATCAATGCACTCTGTAACTGCTGATACTATTTGGTTTTGCAGGTTGTCTTCTGAATTTTGTGTCTGAAGGTACCCTCTTGCTTTCTCAGCAAATCATGGACATCGTTGGCTTTCTGAAGTCGCAATTCATTTGCCACCTTCTGATCTGCTACATATTTATAGTGTCAGGACTGATCATTAACTTCATTCAACTCTTTACACTTATACTTTGGCCAATCAACAAGCAACTGTTCAGGAGGATCAACTGCAGGCTGGCTTACTGCATTTCAAGTCGTAAGATTTCATTTTGTTTTTTAAAGTATTTTCATATTTTGTCTTGAGAGAATTAGTAGAAAAGTTCTGGATTTCAAAGCCTATATAAAGATCGTGTCTGCTTCCTACAGCACCTGCACTTGTATGAAGAGATGTATGCCTTGTTGAAACATCTGCTTGTGCTGAAATGTTTTGCTCTTTTATAGTGGGATACTTGCTTGACTCAGTATGTGGAAGAAAGATTGCCTCTCTTTTGGCTATCCATCATGTTTCATTAAACCAAATGAGTAATATTGACCAAATAACGCATCTCAGCAAGTTCAGCTATTATCTGTAGGCTTACAGTGTTAACAAGTCAATTCCAATAATGCTTTCAATATTTTTATCATCCACGATTTTGTTTATGGTCTTGGTTTAAATGTTTCATGTGCAAATACTGTTCAGGAGTGGGAAATAATGGAGAAAAAAAAGGAAAAACCTTCAATTTCATGTGCTTCTTTCTAAAGCCGGTTATAAACTGTTTTTTCTTTGAATGGGATTTCGGATGTTAAGCTGCATCTGTGTGTATTTAGTATATGCATGTAGTTATAATGCAGAATACAGCAGGTAGCCTGTAACCATTTGAAAGAAGCAGGGATTGCAATGATACTGATTTTTCTGGGGGAGATAGGAGTATGAGCTCAGGATGTTGTAGGAAGACCGGACCTTTGAAACTGCTGTGAGATGTGACAGTTTACTGCTACTTGATGAAACAGGTAATTCCGATGGAATGAGTGAGAGCTGTACCCATTTGTTTATTCTATGTTAGTAGGAGTTTGGTGGAATCTTCAGCTGACAACAGTGAATTATCAGAGCATGTGCAGTTTTCTGCAGTTATAATCAGTTTGCTTATATATTTGGTTTTAAAGAACTACAACTGCAGTTTCATCAGTTTTATTGTACTGCTGCTTCTGATTCCATGTAACTGCTCTTAACTTACAGCAGAGAGAATTCTTCACAGAAACTGTTATAGAAATGCTAATGTACCCTTGTTCAGTATTTAGGAGTGCGGTGTTAAGTGTGTCCACCTTCCAGAGAGATTTCCCTGGGCCTTTTTGAAACTCAGAAGTACTTTCTTAGAAGGAAACTGTTGCAAAATGCATGCTTTTTGTTGCTCCCTAAAGATGATTCAAGTGTGATGTCACTGTCAATGCTAAGTGACTTATGGGTGTTTTCATACTGGGGAAAACAACCTTCCAATACAGCATTTAACAATTGTGCTGTAGAAATGCAGCAAAATGGTTTCTTTCAGGTAACCTTTTCTGCTACTAGGAACTTGAAATGGAAAAATATTGTTAGTATTTGTGATAAACTGTGTGAGATAGAAATCTGTCGCATGCCTCAACTTGGGGGCCCCTGGAGATTATTTATCTTTCATCAGTGACTCTGATGAGCAACTATTCAAAGCATTTTTTTAAAACATGCTTTTGACTTAAATTTCAAATGCATCAGTGTGTATAGGCACAAATAAATTGCAATGCTGTTTTATTATTTCTGTAATGGAGAGAGGATGTTCCTTCTGAAAAATTTCATTTTTGCTGTCCATGTGTGTGTCCCTGAAGTAGTGAGTTTGCAAGTACTATTCATTTTTGTGTACAAACAGTGGCATTGAATATGGCCAGGTTTTTACCTTTTTCCTGGCAGCATAGTGTATGTTTGAAGCCATGGGATGTAGAAGATACTGTACAGCTGTATGTGGGTATATATTACTATTTTTCATGCAATGCCTTCTGGCCCATTCTTGCTTTTGGCTTAGTTGCAGAGATACCAGCTACTCTGCAGTCTTCAGGCTGAATCCTTCAGTTTAGCACAGTCTAGTCTGATCTAGGGGGTGGACAGTGTGGAAGAGGGAGTAGTCCTGCGTGCTTGTCCTTGGTGGGGCAGATGGCTTTGTACTTGGGGTTGCTGATCTAGTCTTCAGTGTTGACACCACTGGAATAGATTGTGTTGTGAATTTTTTGCCCAGTCACGCTCAGAACAAAGTATGTCTAGGTTAAAGCCATTTATTTTAGCTTTACAACAGAGCAAGCTAGCATTTGATGAGTCACCTTTATCTGGGTGGTATTTGGAAAGAGGAAAATGATAGTTAATTTGAAAAAGTATTTCAAAGAACTAAAGACCAGTTAATCAAAATGGATGTGTTTTTGGGGGCCACTGATGTGATGACTAATAAGTCAGGTCTGTATGGGTCTGGTGAAAGTTGTGGAAGCAGCCTACAGTTGGAGACAATGAAGTTCAGTTTTGGAGAATATAAAGAGGCATGTGCTTTTGCAATGGGGACAAGCATCAAATTGCCTTGAGAGCCTGATACAGCCTGAGTCACGAAGTCAACCAAAGAGTGAAATAGAGCAGGCATGGTTTAATTGAAAAATGAAATTAAAGCAGCAGATGTCCTTGGATCTTGCAAGTTCGGTTGTTTTCCATTTGTCAAACGTAGAGATAAATGGCTCCATAAAATTGGAGAGTTATTTTGTCGTTGATGCTGTGGTCTTTGGGCAAGTTGGGGATTTTTGTATTTCAGGTAGTGGTATTTTCTTACACCCCTTTTCTTCCTATCTCCTTCCTAATATAAGACCATAATATTCTCACTTCTCCTCGTGCAATGTCTGCTGTCATAACACGTATGGGAAGCTAAAGTGCTGTTGTGATTAATGACTTGTCCTCACTTGAGTAGTACAGCTTGAGCTGGGGGTGCTTCTCTGTTCACCTGGGTCAAACCAGACTAGCTGGAGTTAAAGTATTCACAGAATCGTGGAATCATTAAGGTTGGGAAAGACCCTTATGATTGAGTCAGCTCAGCACTGCGAAATTCACCACTAAACTATGTCCCTAAGAGCCACATCTACACATCTTTTAAATATCTCCAAGAATGGTGACTCAAATCCTGGGCAGCCTGCTCCAGTGCCTGACAACCCTTTCCGTGAAGAAATTTTCCCAAATATCCAACCTAAACCTTTCTGGGCACAATTTGAATCCATTTCCTCTTGTCCCATCACTTTTACGTGGGAAAAGAGGCCGATGCCCCCACTTTGCTACAGCCTACAGGTAGCTGTAGTGAACGATAAGGTCTCCCCTGAGCCTCCTTTTCTCCCTCAGTTGCTCCTCATAAGACTTGTGCCCCAGACCCTTCAGCAGCTTCATACCATGAGCTGGCTGTATGGAGTGGCTGTGCTGTGGTGGTTGGGCACAGGTGGCTGTGCGAGCTGCTGCTTCTCTGCCCTGAGTTTGGCACCTGCACTGCATCTTCTCGCCCTAACTACTGACAGCCCAGAAGGCTGAAGCCATATACATCAAACTTTTCATTAATGCAGGTTAGAGAAGAGCTGGAAACCTTGTTTCCAGTTTGAATTGACAGTCAGAAGGATTAACTAAAGCATCAACTTGCTTTTAATGAAACAGAGCAGGTGTAATGGCACATACCAAGTTGCCTTCAGTAATTGATGGTAAGTTATCGCCGTTCTTGAAACCAATTGTGAGTCAGCCAGGGTGAGTTTAGCTTCTCTGTTGACCTGCTCCAATATGTAATAGCATTGGGGATGCTCTCCAAATGGTGTGTTATCCATTCTCCATATTGCAGTTTGGGTTGCTTTTATATCTCCAAGATACTTCTCATACTTTACTATAAATTAACTCTTCCTGTTTGATCCTGTTATCCCATTTGACAGATATGTACAAAGTAATGGTTAGTTCTAGTCCTATGTCCTCTATATGTCTTGACTTTTACTGAAGAGTGTTGTTGCAAAGAGTAGACATCCAGCTTCAAAAGAACAAACTTTTGCCTGTGTTGGTCTTGAAATGAGCCAAAAGATTGGTAAGGGTTATGCACCCTCTTTAATGTTTAGAGAAACAAACCAAAAAACCCCCAAAACAAACAAACAGCAAAAGAAACCACACACACGGGAACCTAACAGCAACCCTCCCAAAATAAAAACAAAACACCAAAATCTTTGGGCTTCTAACTTGCAGAAAATATTTTCTGGCTTCAAATATATATTCATGGATTGGTTCAACTGCCTGTTAATCCACTCCCCATTTTGTAAAATGACAACCCAGATAAACTCCCTCATACTGAACTGTGTAACAGAGTGCACCCTAATAGGGAAATTGAATGTTGCAAACCTCCATAGGGTGATAAGAATAAAAATTTCAAACATAAGTGTGCTTGGAAGTTGGCATAAGAGCAAAAGCTGGGCAAGCAGTCGGTCTTGGGTTTTATTTTTAAATAATTTAGGAACATTTTGTCCTCAATTTTTTTTTCTAAAAGACAGAGAACCCAGGCAGGAAGCACTTAGTGTGGGATACATCACAGTTCTCATGGATGCTGTTTGTGTCTGAATTGGAAGAGGTGGGAATACACCTTACTCCTCCCCCTTATGTGACTGCAAGCTGCCACAAGGAGTACACAGCTTTGCTGCAGTAGCTTGTAAAGTTGGCCAAACACTTAGAGGGAACTGGTTGTCTTGGGATTCGTGCCGTATGTGCACATGGCTGCATTGCTTGCTGGACAGTGGGAAAGTAGTTTGTACTTCCCAAATCAGTTTGCGCTTGCTTGGCTGTTGAAGTGCAACCCCAGGTCAGGCAGAGTGTGCTGAGCTCCTGTGGACTGTTCAGGGCATGTGCCTAGACTATGAGAACGGGACATACCCGTATAGAATATATGGCTTCTTTAGAGGTGCTGGGTGGGAGGTATTTGGCTGTGCGTGGGTATTTGCCTCATTATCTTGTCCTCTTCCTGCTGCTGTGCCTGGGGTAAATGAGCTTCTTGTGCTGCCGGGGTGAGTGGCAAACTGGCCTCCTGCTGGCTCTGCACCAGGTGAACTTTGCATAAACAAAAGACCTGGCAGTGATGACATGGTCGTGTGGACAGGTGCATAAGGGCCTTAAAAGCAATCGACTTAGCTTCTAATCTGCCTTCATAAATAAATTATAGTAGTACTAATGCCTATTCTCGTGCCATGAAAGGGGTGTTATTACACCTCTGGGTAAAGTTACACTGTGTAGGCTGCAGCTTGTAGATCCTGCTGAGGGGAAGGCCCTTGTTTGCGTAGAAAGAGGCACCCTGATGCCTGTTCATTAACTGCAGCAAAAACAAGATGGAAACTGATTCTTCTTATGACTGAACTTCCTAGAAACAAAACCAGAGGAAATTGAGAACTACTTCAGGTTCCATCACTTTGACTGACTGTTATAACAACACAGTAAAACAAATTCTTTCCATGTACAACTGTAGGTTTTGCAGTGTGAGGACTGAATATCTGAACAAGGCTTTGTGGTAGTATCAGGGCATGCTAATCCTTAGTTCTTTGTTTCTTGGAGTTGAGAGGAGCCCTCAGCCGTTTTACTTGTTTGTATGAAGATGCTGGGGCAGGAAGGAGAATTCTTGCCTCTGATGCAGTTAAGTGGTTGGGAAGGGCTGGGAAGCAAGGGGGACCTAGAGAGGTAGGACTTTCTTCTTCCTCCACTTCTCTTTACCACCATCTTATGCTGCAGAGGAAGCAGTCTCCTGTTGTCGAAGTATGGCACAGTGTCATTAACACAGTCCTGTAGTATTTTATTTATAAAGCAGCCTGAGTTATGCTTGTCAATGTTGATGTTGCAAAGAGTTTTCATAGGACATGTAGGACTGCTTTCTTAGCCTCTCTGAAATGTTGTTTTGAGTAATCTGTGTAAAATGTATTTTTCTCAAGAGCTACTTGTCCACGTAAGCCTTTGTTATCTTAGTTCCACACACTACGTCCATACAAAGCCACTGGTAAAGATTATGGAAAGTTTACAACAGCTACTGGGGGAAAATTGGAGGCCAGATTTGATAGTCTTGCGAAGGAAGATGTTGATTTGGACCTTTAGAAAGCTAGACCATCACGTCAGCCTTCTCTTTTTCTCTCAAGCCAAGCCATGGCAATAACTGTGGAAATAGTGTACTAAGAAAATGCCCATGTTAGTTTTAATGTAGATAAACTCCAGAAAAAAATTATCTCCAATAGAAATCATCTACCCTTAAGTGTAATCTACTCTAATTCATTAATGTCTTCCTTCAGCCTATTTTCTAATACCCTTTTATACTTGTTATGTACTTATGACAGTGCTTCTGGTTATCTGAACAATTCTCCACTGAGACCAAACCTTGACTTTCTCTACTTTAATTTGGAAAGACAGAAGGAGCAATTACTGCACCAGATTCTCCATTATTTTACTGGTAGAGTAAGATAAAGTGTGCATGTGTGTGCGTGTGTGTGTGCGTGTATTTGCTGCATCCATCACAGCTCGAACTTTTTTTCCAGATTGTGTTTATGGAATTGCATTAATTGCTATGAATAAGTCCTCTGCAGTGCCTAGCATATGCCTCCGTCTTTTCCCTACTATCATTCACTTGCTGTATCAACTAATAACATTTCAGTCCTTCTCATTTTGTGCCACTTGCAGATGTTGTTACTCAGTTTTCATAGGTGTTCAGGTATTGACAGTGAGCTTGAATGGATCATGCAAGACTGTATGCTGATTGCAGGCCTGCTGAGTGAGCATGGTGAAGGTGTGTTTGAGTGACATCTGTGCATGACCTTTACCAGAGTTCCTGGTTCAGCCTACAAGGGACATGATCTGCTGTGCTCAGCTCTCAGTTCAGGAGAAAGGGACTGCTTTCTGTGAAAATGAATGTGGAAAAAACCTTTTGATGCTGATGCTTTCAATACAAGACTAGTGAAGAGCTAGAGAGGCACTTAGTCTGATCTTTAATGAAAAGGGGATCTTCACTGTCACTGATACTATTTTGTTATTGATGGAGCCTTTGTAGAGGTCACTTGTNTTTTTTTTTTTTTTTGCATCAGATTCCTGATCTGAAGAAGTGTGATGTTGACAGCCTGCAGACTGGAAAGAGGGATTGCAGGGAAGCAATAGGTGAACTGAATTCTGTTTGGTGTCTGGCATCACACATCACAAGGATTCCAGCACCTTTTGTTAAACATTAGATCTGGCCAGCAAGCTTCCTAGATTCCTGAACTGGGGTAAATTTTGGAATGTTTGTACGAAAGTACTTCTATTTGACACAGCATAACTCAGGAACATGATATCGAATGGTCCATGTCATAGCACAGAATATGAAGACATTTTGGTGCTACAGTTGTTTATTCATTAAGGGTGAATATCACAATCAAAAGATCATTTCATATTCGTAGAAACCTCATTTTAGGCCTGATTTTATTGCTGAAGTGGTACTGAAGCTGCAGGATAGTCCCTTGATGCTGTGGAAACTTCATGCAAAGATGCAGTGAAAGTATCTGGTATCTGACTAATTTTTTGCAGGAGGATTTCCAAACCAGTAGGAACCAGTATGTCTTTTCAGCAGGTACCTGAGGTTTTTCAGTGTGACACTTGAGATGAAGGAGCTTCTGAGTGCACGTGCTTGGTACTCTTCTGTGCCTAGGTGTTTGTTTCCTGTGACTTGTTTGCAACCTTCAGGTTAAGGCTTCTTACTTAAGGATTGTATTGTTTTCTCATTTCTGAGAGTGTTGCTGAATTTCCTTTACACCCATCTTGGAGTAGTATATGCTTAAACATGTTTCTTCCAACACCATGTTCAGAAGTAGGAATCCTTTAACTGTTAATAAGAAGCCAAACAAAAATATGTGCAAAAGAATTTTTTCATCTGCTTGGTTTCAGAAAGGCAGCTACCTGTTTTCCAGACTCACTTTGTTCCTTGCCAAAATAACAGTTGAAACAAAATAAAGAACCATAAAGAGATTACAGTGCAATTGTTTGTGTAACAGATTGTTTTGCTCTTCAGTTAGCACACTTGTATTAGTGTATTACATCTGTGTGCTTCTTCTGTACTCAAGCAAGTTGCACTGGAGTGTCAATAACTAGCATTTCTTTTCTCCCATGGTTCTAAGTTCTCTTAGCTGGGTTTCTAAATTGAATCCCCTGTGTATTGCATCTTCAAGTGTAGGTTTTCTCTGAGAGTTAAAAACAAGTGGGCTTCCTAATACATGAGAGATTTTTCATTGTACGTAAATTTCATACTGCTCTTATGCTGTACTTATGTGACCCTGTTTAAAAAATCCCCAAATCAATATGTACTGCTAATGAAAGGTTTTGATGAATGAATGTATCTGCCTGTGGTAGGTAAGGAAATATAAATAGTGATTGTACCAACTTAATTTCTTGATGGCACTTCTAAAGAAGCTTACCCTTGTTTTTTGGAAAACTGCAGCTGGGAGGCTTTTGTCAGGGGCTCTCATTAATACAGCTTTGCTGCTGTAAAGGAGCTACTCTCCTATCCTGCTGGATTTTTTTCCTAGGAATCTCATACCATTCTCTGACATTTTCCAGGTATTTCCCTTTGCTCATATAGTATCTCACCTAAAGATGTGCCATGTGCTAATCCTCTGCAGTTTGCTGAGGTCTCTATACTGGCAATCTAACTATAGAGAACTAAAGAATCTGTTACTTCCTTCCAACTCATACCATTTATCTGTAGGGCCTATGTGGCAGACTTCTGTAATGCTATTCTTTGTACAAAAGCAAAAGATAGGGAGGGAGATGTTAAGCTTGCAGCGTTCAGAAAAGTGCTTGCATTGTATGGATTGGGTTATATTTTTACCCACCAAAACATATCAATTAAAACTTTATTATCTGAGCAGGTATTACCTTTTGTTCTCAAAAAGGAGGGAGATACAGGCAAAATAGCTGACATATCTCTTTATATTTATGTACTTAATTTATCTGGTTGAAAATTGAGACCATAGTGCATTTTTCTTTTAGTAGTACGGTATGTTTTCTGTATTATTTTAAAGTATTAAGAGTTCATAAAATTTCTGCTTGGATTAAAGCTTACCATGAAGCTTGTCTCTCTTATGTCTTCACAGGCTCTTCATTAATTCATGCCTAAAATTCAGGGTGTCTTGAAAGGTGACTTAAATTTCTCTGGTTGTACAACAATAGTTTGTAGCTTTGTTTTGGTACTTGCAGTTGTCCAGTGAGAATTAGAAAAGCTCAAATGGCATATCCATGAATTTTTGAGATCTGATAGATTTCTTCATGTGGAAATCAAATTATGGTTGATAGATAATTATGCAAGTGCAGGTGAGCAGAATGGCAAACAATGTCCCAGAAGCAGCCCAAGCTGTGTGGGTTACACTGTTGGATTTGGTGACTTAAATTTTTTGGGAAAGACCTGTCCTATGCTGTTGCTCAATGTATATGCTGTGTAAATAAGTCCTTGAAAAGTTCTTTTTCTATGTTGGAAAGGTGGGGATGGGAATTGGACCTCTTTTAAGAGCAGTGGTATGCTAGGTTCTTCCTGTGTTGCGTAGGATATTGGAGCGCCATAGGAATCTTCAGGACTGTTTTTCAAAGGTGGTTCCTGTGAATCATTAGTATTAGAAAGTGGAAAATAACTTTGAATATTTTATCCCAAATAGTGTGGGAATGATAATGCTGTCTTTGACCTTCATGTAGAGTCAGGATGCTGGAGTCTCTCCTTTATTTCCAACTTGTGTCATTGATTTCTTGCTGTAAAAAAGTCCTGTAATCATGATTGCATTTTTAAGCAAGGAAGACTAAAAAAAGGAATAGGAAGGTTGTCTGCTTTGATATATGAGCAATGCCTGTTGCAGGTGGGTACTTCTGTAGGATGGCTTTCCTTGAGATACAAAAAATAAATGCTTGTAGAAGAAACCTCTCAGACCAACTTGTCTGTCTGGAAGGGCACTGTTACTGATGACCGGTATTATGTTTGGAAGGTCATTCCTGCTGCTCCCCTCACTGCTTCCTTAGGCCTTCAACAGGGAGCTTTGTGCTGACCTTTGGGGGCTGTCCAGGTGGACAAAGGAGCGGGAGGAAATGCCTAGTTGATTGCTACCTGCGCCGACTGGTCCTGTTGCCAAGGGAGGAGCTGCTGGTTTGTTGAAACGTGGGAGTACTGCTAAATTCCTTGGGGAGGAAGGGTAAGAGGAGCTTTCAGATGTGAGACAAATATCTCTGACACGTGGGTGTTAAATAATTAATTTTCCCAAAGGGTTTGAAAAGAGCATTTCAAAACACTGACTACTGCAGATCTGTATGTGTGTTAAACCCATTGTACTTGTGAGGCTGGCTTTGTTCCATACGCTGTGTAACTTGGAGAGAAGAAGCTGTTTTGTAGGCAGATTGTGTCAGGATAAAAGACAGAAAAAAGCTGTGAAATTAAATGTTTGAAGTGTGCAGCTGTTTTTTGGTTTTTTTCTGAAGGGACGGTTGCTTATAACTTGCAGTACGGAGATAGTTTGAAAGGAGCATTGGCTAAAGAAATGAACAAAACTTGTTTCCATATTCCTCTACTCCTCTAGCTCAGAACTGCACTAGAGAAGGAAAGATCACTTGAAACTTTTATCAGGAACACATATGTTGTCTTAAAATGTTTTCTTCACCTGAAGAAATACTGGATTTTACATTTTGTGGATGTTATGTTAGAAGGAAAGACTCTATTTGATTATACTTGAATGATCTGTATGTGTATGGGAACTGGAGTGAAGCTAGGAAGTGAGATGGTGTGCCAGAATGCACACGCAGTAACTGGAAGGGTCCTGTGCAAGGCTTGTGCCCAGATCAAATGCTGGTTCAAATACTGGAGACATGCCTTAATTTACACTTAACCATGTGGTCTTAACCACAAGTTTCTCAGTTCCTATCATAGCCCCTATGAGGAAAGCCCACTCTGGCTTTCTGTATACCATGAAGGCTTTTGCGTTTAAGATCTTGCATTAAATCTGGTTCTGATCTTGGCTCCCAAAGCAATTTCAGCTGGGCTGTGTTACAGGAATGCTGGCTTGGCCATATTAAACTGTAGTTTATTTTGTTTTGTACATTTCATCTGAGAAACCACTGGTGGCAACCCATCAAAAAGGGTGAATCCGCTTTTTATCGATAGTGTTTTGTTTTCTTAATTTTGTAAGAAAATCAAATGGATCTTGGTCATGGAGCTGAGACACAGCAAGCAGCAGAACTATCACTGTGTGATGTCAGCCTTCAAAATTACAGCCATAATGTTTTAATAAAGCAACGTATTTTTCACTTAGTACATTAGCCACTTTATGCACATGTATATGCAGGTTTTAATTCTATGACTAAGCAAGCACTGAGATGAAAATGCCAAGAAGATCAAAGCACAGATAAAGCTTTAGCTTTGTAGTAGGTGTGATGAGTCTAATCTTTATTTTGTTTAACTCAGCATAGTGTTAACAGTTACTAGACTGGAGGCAAAGATTACTTTTATGCCAGTTGAGGATCTGGCCAACTTAAGTAAATGTCAGTGTGTGTTTGAGGGAAATAAAAGTGGAGGGGAGAAAATCTGTGCACCATCAATCTTTGATTTGGTTTGGTTTTTAACAGCGTAATATATTGGCCTCTCTCCTAGTCTGTGATTTTTATCTTGGAGCTATGTTGACAAATTAGTAAGTGTTGGGAGGAGGCGATTTGTTACCACTTTAAAGTGAAAGCTTTGTTTGTACTGTAATATTCAAAATGACACACTTTATGAAGTGTTCCTTTTAGCACATCATTCTGGTCACAAGCTGCCTCTGTGTAGTGCATGTCTTTGAGCAGTTATCAGTGAGCTCCTCTTTCAGCAGCCGGTGTGTGCCCTGTGCTCTGTAAAAGAGCACTGCCTTGCGTGCTTGCCTGAAGTCTGGTTCTGTACGCTGCATACCCTGCCTTACCTCTCTACGTCTAAGAGGTGAGCAGTGGGCTCTGGCCAGCCCAGGGCTCCCTCTGTCCCCCCCTCCCAGGGATAGTAGATGGCAGGTGAAACGCTCTTTCCTGTCCACTTTCCTTGTTGTGTGAGTTTTTTGATAACTGGCCAGCTCTGATTTGCAAAAATGAAGTGTATTTAAAAACGACATTTTGAATCTTGGTTTAGATTTATTTTTTCTTTGCTGTTCAGCTATTTTTTCTTAGCTAAGAGCAGAGAGAGACTTGCTCTTCAGATTTGGGGCTGGACCCTCAGTAGGAGAAGCTCTACTCTTTCTCTTCGAGGGTATGTACCTCTTGCATAAAGTTCATGAATCAAAGTCTTCCATGTTGAACCTTGAGATCTGCTTGCTTGCCCACTGCTTTACCATGTCAAGGAGTGAACTGATAGGCTGCAATATCTAGGTTTGGAAGACTGTGGGTTGAGCTTTTCCTTGTGGAAGCCTCCATGCAAGTTTTGTCCCACAGAGGCAGGCTGTTGGAAAAACCCTTGCATGACATCTAGCTGAAGCTAGAGGCTTGTCTCACAAGCTTCTCAATCACACCCTTGGCAGTCGGAAAAAAGCTGGAAGGAATGATGCTCACAGCAACCTAGGACGTGAGTGATTTCTGTCCTTCAGCTGAACAAGCTGACGTTTCTTCCACTGCTATTGGATTAGATGGCAGTTCCACTTGGAGAAAAATTTGAGCTGGTAAAAATCACACCGTTTTCAAATAACAAGCTCCTAATTAGACAGGACCTCAAGGCTCTTCCTATCCCTTTTTCTTAGTTCTACTGTTATGCAAGATGTTGCAAAGACATTGAATCAGGAGTATTGATACCGGAGGAGGTTCTTGTCTTAGCCTTCAAATACAGTTCAGTAAACTCAAATGCTGAATAGTGTTTATTTGCACTGGCTTTCTGCTTTCCAGCTTTTTAGGCAAGACTTCAGAGGAGATCCAAACGGCCTGCGCAGAACCACAAAGACCTCTGGCACAGTGCCAGCTGGCAGCCTAGCAGGTGCAGTCTGCCCTTGATAGGTCTGATAGAGCAGCCAGAACTGATGCTGCTACTGTGCTTCTCCTAATTTTGCATGTCTGAAATCCTGTGAGAAGTCTGGATGGCCATCAAGAAGAGCTGTTTCTAAAAAGCTGTAGATCTTCCTTAGCAAAGAGGAAGTGTCAGCCTGCGTGAGTTAAAGCAGAGTATTTTAATCCGTGGTAAATCAGTAGTGTGTGTGGCCTGGAAGGTGAGAAGCCTCTGGTATTTTACAGGCTGATAAATGCTGCATCCAAGTCGGTGAGTCACATGGATCCTGTGTGTCTTTCATTTTGAGAAAGTTGAGGCACTGAAGGTGGTAACGGTAATTCAGAAAGGAATAAAGCTAAATTCAAGGAAATAACTGACTTGCAATAGGCTGCCTTTTTTCTCCTGGGATTTCTCTACAGTTTTCATCAGTTTGTCATGGCATAATATTTTGGTACCTGCTATACTTTATGTAATATTGTATCCCCTTGTTACATCTTGAAAAGTTTTCTTTTTTTTTTTATTGCTGTGGTGCCAGAAATACTCGTGATAAAGTTGACAGAAATATCAGTGATACTTCTCTACTCCTGACACATGTGTGACTTGTTTGTGTGACAGGTCGTTATTTTACTACTGCTATGACAAGTCAGCTTGTGCCTTTTAAAAGAAGCAATAACTTTTTCTCCTGTATTGACTTGAAGTGGTGTGTGTGGCTGCTACTCTTCATAATTTGCAAAGCACTGCATAGGAAAATGTCTTGGGTTACCAGAGAAGCACAGCCTGCCTTTTGTAACTTCCAGAGGTTCTCTTTCTGGGAAATGAATAGACGAGGGTAAACTTGGAGCCTGTTGATGATGCAAGGTTTCCATGGACCGTGTAAACGAAACCTCTGTTTTCTAGGAAGGTTATTCAACATGAGTAGTTCTAAGAATACAACACTGTTGCTTGCAACAGATAGGATGATGCACAAAGCTTATTTCCTCTTTGTGCGGAATTTTTGCAGTGTTATACTGGGACTACATAGCAGGAAGACAGTAATGCTTTTTTTTTGTGGATGCCTTTCAGTTTGAGCAGTGAGAGGTTAGACAAGCACATGGTACATTTGCATCCTCACCTGTTGGAGCACACGATCTGCAGGCTGAGTAGGTTGCAATGTTCCAGCAGTGGATTAGTTTTACAAAAGCTTTGAGGAAAGAGAAATGCAAGCACAGTCAAGCTAAATGTGAATTGAGAGGCAGTAGGGTCCTTATGTGTGGTGTAATATTTTTGTATACTTTGGGTGTATGTTTGTCTTAACATAATGTGCTTTTCTGATGTGTATTACATTCTTCAGTAAGAAAAAGTGGGGATTTTTGTATATTTATATATTTGGATAACATCATCTTGATGGGTTACAGACTGCGCCCAGTACAAAAAACACAGCTTGATACTTGATAGGTATATTTGATCTGTAGTACCTTATTTTTAATTCATGAAAGCCATTTGTTTGATTTGTAGTTTCTGACCTTATTGTCCCTCTAAAGAACATTTTGTGAAAGTCACTGATAGGGATTAAGAAGCTAAAATAAGCACTGGGACATAGTTCTTGTCTCTCAAGACCTCACGTGATGAGATGCTGTAAGAATACAGGCAGAGAGAGGGAATTCATAGAATGCAAGTGGAAAATGAGTAATGGTTTTGTTCTGAACAGTGTTCTCAGTGATAGAGGTTCCGTGGTTATTCACCATTAACTCCAATGATATAATACACATACTTGGTCAGCTTTTTCTTCCATTATTGAAATTCAGATAGAATATCTTGTGCATAAGAAGACTAAGTAGAAGTTATATGCCTTGACTTGAGTCTAAAAATAAATAGTTTGTAGCATATTGTATCTGGAAATACGAAGATATTTCTCCTGAGCACACCAGTTATCTGAAATCAAAAGCCAAATTTAAATATTACTGGAAAAGTACAGAAACTTTAGAAGCCATTATCCCTGGTTTTCTTGTTGTGCTGTTCTGCAGACACCATAGTTCTTTCTTTTTATGTGTTTACACCTCTATGAAATTTAATTCTTGATAAGGCTAGATCTTTATTTAAAAACACTGCAGATTTTCTTAGGATTTAATTTACCTTTTGTTCAGTTTCCTAATTCACTTTTCTTCCAATTTGTGCTGGAGATTGCTTTCTTTGGCAACTCATAGTTTTTTATATCATCAGTCATTTTTCTCAGAGAGAAATTTGTGTCAGTTCTTGTCAGTAGCTGAAAATGCAGGTTAAATGTGTTGATAGCAGGGATTTAGAGCAGCAAAAGTAATGGGATTTTCTCTCTTGTTTTGAAATGCTTTCTTTCTAAAGCCCAAATTTTTGATTTTTGATTTGAAACCAAGGAGGATACATTTGTATATATTGAAATTAAGGCTACTGCAAGAATACATGCAAGAAGCAGAGAAATTGTGTGGGAACAGGTCTTCTTACTACATATGTGAATTAAACATGATTCACTTGAGTCACATAACTTCCCTAATGCATATGGCAAAATAAACCCAGTCACAGAAGTGTGTGTACTTTTGTTCTGAATGAAAGCATGAGACCTGAGTATGGACAATGCTGATCACCCTATAATTAAGGACATGCTAATGACTCGTTTCAAAGAAGTCAATTGTGATTGAATAAATACAAGTTAAAACTGACATCTGTTAACTTGGTTCACGTTTGCTTTTTTGGATACTCGAATTTTGAGGTCCTGGCCTTCTGGAAGGTGTTTTTCAACAGAGAACTCCTTTGGGAAAGCTTTCTGTGTGGTGCTACCCTGCTTAAACAGAAGCCTTTGCTCATTGCTGCCAGATACTGTCTTCCCCCGGTCCCGTGAATGCTCATTGCAGCCTGTGGTAGCAGAGTGTTTCTCACTCAGCAGTGTTTTTCTCAAGCAGTGATGGAAGAGAGGAGAGAGGTCTGTAAGGCAGTCTGTATGGAAAATCCCACTTTTTTTCCTAATTACAGAAAATAGGACTAGAAGGGAGTTCCTGAGTCATTGAATTTCTAGCAGTGGTATAATATGGTCTTTTTAAGATGATTCTTACTCAATTGAAAAAGCTGCTAAGCATTTTTGTCTGACAAAGTAATCAGAAGAATCTTCAGAATACTGGATGCCTGTATTTTCAGTCACTTCAGACATGGATGTTCTTGTGCTAGCGGTATTTAGCTTAAATTGTGCTTTTTCTGTACTGTTAACTTTCCTGATCCATAAGCCATATTCATGGGGAGTCCACCCAATCCTCTTCTAGCATTTGTTTGAAAGCTCCAGTGAGCCGAACTTTTCTGCTTTTGGGTCACCCTGAAAGCCCTGGTCTGCATCTGCTTTGTTTCAGTGTTTCCTTCCTGAGCACTGGTGTCTGGTACTGGTGCACTGGCCAGGAGATTCTCTCAGTGGTGCAATGTGCGATTCCCTTCCCTCCAGGAACAAACATCCTAATGCCATCCTTTTCCTTCTTAGGGCTGCATAATATGAACGGAGCAGAAATGTTCAGTGGCAAAAAATGTTCCCATATAATTTTGTTCTCTGTCATTTCCAAATTACGAGGCTCTATTTTTATTAGTTCTGCAAGATTATGATGCGAGGATGTGTCCCATCAAAATTAATTCCATTTATGTTACCTTACCTCTCAAGGTCATCTGATTCTTAAATTCAGTTCTGACTTTGTATCATCCACAAAGTTTATTAATAGGAATTTCTTTTATTGTACTACGTGAAAGGCTTAACATTGCCTGGACGTGTTATATTTGAAGTCCCTTTTTTTCTGGCCTTTCTGGTATCAGCAAAATACTTGAAAAGAAGCTGTAGAAATTCGAATACCTGATGGGAAGTACTTATTTATTTGGTGTTTTGTGAGACCAGATAGATTTGATTTTTTGATTCTATCATTTTAAGATTGCACTGACTTAAGCTTAATGTAGGTCACCCTGCTTTCATTTAAGCTTCTGGTTTGGGATTTAGACAGCAATATGCCACCCTAACCATACAGATGGGAGCTGGAGTAACATCATATGTACTGTTCATTTAAGCTTCATTGCTTCAACAGCTTCATCAGTGGGACACAGAAGTTACCCCAGGGGTAAGGCATGATGTGGGGTCATACCTGATGAAGGCATGACAGGAGAGGGATGTGTGATGGATCAGGTGGTGTTTTGCTTTGTACCGGGTGAGTCTGTGTGCCAGAATATGAAAGTTGTTCCATTATCTCTTTAGAAAGTGGTTGCTGTGCAAGCCCGAACTAATCAGATAAGGACTATCAAATGCTGCATTACTGATCACTGCAGTTAACACCTTATTTTAAGTTTCTCACCTACTCTTTTCAAATTTCTTCCTTCAGCACTCATCTCTTCTGCCTGTCTGTGCTTGTACAGATGAATGTACTAGGCTTCCTGGTTTATGTACATCAAATACTGAATAATTTAATAAAAAGCATAATGTAATATTTATGGAAACCTGACACCAGCTACTGCTCACTGAGATAAGATGCTTCCTTCTATTAAGGACAGAGCAGAAATTTTCATTATATTCTTTATTCAGAAAATCTGCTTCCTAGCACAGACCTCACATAGCAAATGTAAGATAACCACTCGGGGTATAACTCTTCAAAGTTCCTTTTGCATCCTAACAAGCCACCTCCACAGAACATATTGTTGATGTGCATGTGTCGTGGTTTGATGCTGTCTGGGTGCCAGACACCCACCAAAGCCTCTCTCTCATTCCCTTCTGCAGCTGGACAGAGAAGAGAGAATTTAACGAAGTGGTCATGAGTTGAGATAAGAACTGAGAGAGAGATCACTCATTAAATACCATCACAGGCAAAACAGGCTCAACTTAGAGATATGAAGTGAATTTATTACTAACAAAATCAGAGCAGGATAATGAGAAGTAAAATAAGCCCTTAAAAACACTTTCCCCCACCCCTCCCTCCTTCCCAGATCTACCTCCTCCCTCAGTGGCTCAGGGAGACGGGGAATGGGGGTTGTGGTCAGTTCATCACCTGTGGTTTCTCCTGCTGATCAGAGAGAGGAGTCGTTCCTCTGCTGCACCGTGGAGTCCCTGCAACTGGAAACAGTTCTCCATGAACTTCTCTGATGTGAGTCCATCTCATGAGCAGCAGCTCCCTGCAAGCTGCTGCAATGTGAGTCCATCCCATGGGCAGCAGTCTTCCCCAAACTGCTGCGGCGTGGGTCACTCTTCCAAGGGGTGCAGTCCTTCAAGGACAGGCTGCTCCAGCCTGGGAGCAGGGCCCCTCTCTCTAGGTGTCTCCCATGGAATCACAGCCTCCTCTCAGGCATCCCCCAGCTCTGGTGTGGGGCTCCTCCACAGGCTGTGGATGTGGTGGGAATTACTTGCAAGAAGCGCTGTTTGACAGACATCACGAAGTGCTGTCCCAGACACTGCCTGTCCTCACAGTTAACGGGAGGCTGTAGCGTGTCTGGTCTTTACTGTTTGGGATGATGTTGCCTGGCTGAGCACAGCTGGGAGAGGGTTAAGGAAATGGATCATGTAAATGATTTGTACTCAAAAGTATTGTTTTTATTAGACCGGTTGTGATATACCTGAAAAACCAGAGAGGATTTGCATGCAGAAAGCCTTCTTCAAGTTTAAAAGAGAAATTGCAACATTCAGGTTAAATTCAAGTTGAGAACAGTTGACTGAAGGTTGATTTATCTATTTAACTATTTAGCCTGTCAGAAGAAGGAGAGTTGGTACATATGTATTTAGGGAGAGTGGGGATGCAGAACAGACAGTGACAGAATGGTCTGTGGAATACTGTATTGGAGGTACACAGGCATTGTGGAGGTGACATAAACAATAGCTTCATGATCATCCTTTCCATCCTTCATAATCAGCTATCTTCTGACTGTTTTTAGAGTGTTACAGATTAGGCTTTCTTTGAGAGGAAGCAGAAGTTACTCCTATGAATCCACCAACATGGAAAACATGCATGTGTGCTCAGGACAGATAAATGTTATTTCTTCTTCTCAATTAACTTTCTACTGTAGGAGGGTGACTTCTTTCCACAAGCTTCTCAGGGTCACCTGCTAGCTGGGGTTGGTAGCTTTAGCACTTCCTTTCAGGCTGTCATCTCCCTTCTGCTGCTAACTAATTCCCATGAAGAAGTGAATGTTCAGGTCTCCGTAATAAACCTACTGGTCATAGTGTACCATTCGTAACAGTGAATGGTTTATTCAAACAGCTTGGAAGGCTCAGTATTTCTTAAAGATATGCTGACTTAAAAAAATAAAACCTACAAGTAGGCCAAGGATGCATAAATCAAAAAATATTTTTGGGGGGGAGGCGTGTGTGCATATGTATAGGAAACTGCTTAAAAGAAAGCATTGGAACGAGACTGGTGTTCCTTTTGCACAGTGACTTGCAGTGAATGAGCTGTAACCATTTGTTCTTTGCTAAGCAGTTCCTCGGTGGTGCTGCTTCTGCAAGCAGTAGAAAAAGCCAGTGGAGTTTTGGACACCAAGAAACCACATCCGGAAGAGATGCAACTGCCTGATTTCATGCCCATACAAAGGAAATGTTGGTGTCATAGGAACTTGCCAAGCAGCATGTTTTCTTTCATTGTTTGTTGTACTAACTCTTTTGATCAGCACATGCTATACTGTCCTCAGTCATTTGTGGCAAATGCAGCACATTGCCTGTGTTGGAATATATGATTGTTGAAGAAAAGTACATTAAAATAATTTCCTGCAAGCAAATGCTGAAATGAATGTGACTTGGAACCTAAATATATGAAAGGGCTGTGCTGTGCTTATCTTTCTCCTTGCAAGCACTGCCAGTAACTTACTGTGATGAGTGGGGAATTAAAAGTCACCATTTCTTCCTTCCTCTCTGTTGTTGATTTCTGTCCTTAAAAGCACAGACATGTAATTAGTGGAAGTGTTATTCAGGGGAGTTGCTTATAGGATCTTC
This sequence comes from Melanocharis versteri, assembly GCA_013397845.1. Lineage (NCBI taxonomy): Eukaryota > Metazoa > Chordata > Aves > Passeriformes > Melanocharitidae > Melanocharis > Melanocharis versteri. Next base: position 1,661,637 of record VZTG01001880.1, on the reverse strand, counting down.
CAAGGAGACTGAGGCAAAATCTGCAAAACTACACCTGAAGGTGAGAGAGAAGGGTTTAGCTTGTTTTTCTTTTTAAATATGTGTGCATGGTTCCCCATAACCCCTCCCTGCCATCAGCCAGTACTTTTGCTGCAAGACAGCTTTAAGGGAGGGTAAACCAAATCCAGAGAAACCAGGGGTTTTACCAGCAGCTGCAGTAAATGGTGGGGGTAGGGAATGGGGTGTGGTGGTGGTGCTAAGGAAAGAGGGGACTGGATTTTGGTCTTCTGTTTAAACCCACAAAATCGCAGAACGCCACAGAATCACAGAAAACCAGGCATCCTAAGCATTTTCCTGCAGGTTGAAGACCAGGACCTCTGTGTTGGAGTGAACCAGATTACTCCATTATACCTCGTTAGTTCAACACTTGCATGGAAGACAATCTGTTTGAAGCTGGAGAGCTGATGCCTTGTCTGGCTGGGCTTCCTGAGTGACCTCCCACTTTTCTTGGGGAAGGGGGAGAGGCATTGCTCGACTTTCCAGCTCCAGGGGTATTTTTCCCCCCAAGAACTAGTTTTTGTTTCCCCTCACAGGAAAGATGGATATGTTTTTTAATAATAACAACAAGTTATTTTAAATTTTTTCCTCCAGATGTGTAGCGATATTCCAGCTCTGAGCTCTAGTTTCATGTTATCAATGCAAGCAGAATTCCTGCCTTCAAGATTTCCTCATAATTACTTGCAGCTCCTGCAGAGAAGATGGAAGTAGAGACCAGAAATAAATGCTCTGGTCAGGTTAGACAGCAGAGTGAAACGCTAGAATAGCCTGTATAAGGAATGCTTGGAATATTTTGAAAACCTTTTAGGCAACTTTGCAGTTAATGTAGTTGGTATCATTTAGAGGTTTAACCCTGTCTGTGATACACAGAGGGTTTTTGAGTAGTCTAGGGAAGATACAGACTTGCTTTTCTTAGTTACCTGTAGACTTCATTCTATGAAAAATGCTTAGGAAGTGCACCTAATAGGTGTAGTCGGAAAATCTGGAAAGGTAATAAGTTATTGCAAGTCATTTTTCTACAGACAGGCATGGACTCTAGGCTATCCTATCTGTCAGTCTGTCTTTGGCCTTACTTTTGCGTTTTTTAGAATGCTTTCCCCAGTCTTCTATGCAGTGCAGTCATTCATCATGCAGCCATTCACCCTGTCTGCTCTTTGAAATGGTGGTCAGAGCTTCCACTGATCTTCCTTCTATTTGTATTGGAGAGTTTGCTATGCTTTTACCATATATTCCCATAAGAATTTTCTGAGTTCTTTTTCTTGGTGTGGCCTTGATACAGAGATTAAAGAAAATGAAGAGATTAAAGGAAATGAAGAATGTCATGGAGGGAAACAGTTCTGTAGCTCTTTAAATAAGGTTATGCACTTACTTGAGATCTTCAAATTATTGTACTTATTGAGTCAATACAGAATTATACTTTTAGTGGCACTTTAAAATAGATAATTTATAGTTAATCTTGTAAGAATATGTTTCCATGGTTTATCACATAATCACGGAATGGATAAGGTTGGAAGGAACCACAGCAGGTCATCCGGTCTTATCAAGAATAGTCAGCTAAAGGAATTACTAACACCTTCTACAGAAGAACAGCGTTAACTGTTTTAATGACTCATTCTTACAAAACGTTGAGGTGGAAGTCTCAGTAAACTCTGTGTGTTTCCCTTCTTTCCTTAAATGTTATTTTTCTTATGACGACTTATAGTTCAGGTCTGCCGTAGAGATTTTTTTCTAGTTACTTGTTCCAGAAGTGCAGGCATTGAAGCAACTCAGATTTGTGCTGTGAAGGGCTAGGAAATGATCTACTCTTGCAGGACGTATTCTTTGAAGCAGGATGAGTGCTTTTTTTTTATTTCAGAAAGGTAAAAAGACTCAAAACTCCTAAGCACACAGGGTATCCATACTAAGTATTTGAAGTCATGATTTCTCTCTGCCATCAGCTTCTTCTGAAGCTAGTTGTAATGCGCTACAAGGACTCTGCCTTCAAAGCAGGGGGTGGAGATTTCAAGTTCCTTTGGTTTTTCTCCTTCCTGTGCCTTAATTGTTTGAAAGTGTCACTGGAGGAATTGCTTTGAAAGGTAGGAACCCTCACGATGTGGTTGAATATGTATTCATCAGCTCAGTTGTGGTGTTGAAACTCCAAAACCTCATTAAAGGGGCAAAAGAACCTTTTTTTCTTCCCACTATGCAGTTGATTTCTGCTTGTACAGTAGGACTGGTGTACAAAGGAGGAAGCTTCCTCTGATCATCTCTGTGCTGTGAAGGAGGGAGGAGAGTGTGAACGGGTGACCTTGTGTGGCTGAGCCACCACAGCAGGTTGCTGGGTAATAAATTTCTGTAGGAGGCTGTGGAAGCAAGCTGGTGACACAATGCAAGGGTAGCACAAACTGACGCTACTTATCATTGCTTGAGACCCACAAGGAGAAAGGAGGCTAGGACGAAGGGGGAAGAAAAAGTAGGGAAGATGAGGGAAAGAAACGTGTTTAGGAATCAGAGGCTGGCAGATGGTATTTACTGTATTTAAATACAGTGGTGTTCAGTGCCTGCTTTGTGTTTCTGCAGCAACTGCCTGAGCATGTCAGTGACAAATGGCATGTGAGGTGATGAGGGATAGGGACCTATTTCTGCAGTATTTATTCCAGCAAAAACCCTGCTTATGTGAAGCCTGAAAAATCAACGTACATCTAGAAATATTTTTGCCTGTGTTTTTTTGGAATATATTTGAAACTGAATATATAAAACTGAAGAGCTCTATGCATGTGGCACACCTGGACAGGGAGATTCCTGATATGTTATTAGTGTTGTTCAAATTCCTTAGGAAAAGACAAAGTAAATTAAAAATCCACATTTGAAGTGGAATGACTTTTCTCAGATAAAGTTGGCTTTTTTGTCAAGAGAGCCTTACCATTGTCATCTCTGCCTTTTTTATTTTTTTTTTTTAAGGGAATAGATTTAATGGCAGTAGGTGTTAAAAAGAGGGAAAGTCATGTGGCAGTCATTTTTTCTCTTAGTTGGATTCCTAGTTAAGCAAAAGATCTAATCCTGTCACTAATTTCCTTTCTTTTCTGTGATTGTGTTCTGCCCTAGGATATGACTGTAGATTCTGTAAAAGTTTGCAAATTACAGTGTGGGGTGGGTTTTTTCCCTCCTAGCTATTATTCAATTTTGCTGTGTTTTGGGGAGTGGAGGGCTATTATTTCCAGTATAAATCTGATAGAAAGCTACGACCTTGGAAAGATGTAATATTAAGTGTGTTTCACAAGACAGCTCTTTGCAGGGGAAGTCTTCAAGGTAAATGCTTCTGTATCTTCACAGTTGCCTCGCTGAGATGTGAACATCTTTGGCTTTCACTGAAAAATTAGTTTGCAGTCGGTGAAATCTGCCATTCCCTGGTTAGCATATGGCAGTTTAGGTCTCCCTCCACATCTCAGGCTGTTGTTTTGATGCATAATAGCATGCATTAAGTAATAATGTACTCGTGCTGCAGTAGTAGTCACCTTCCCTGGTTAGAAATGAGTAGATGGACTGACAAGTCAGTCAGTTATCTGTATCATAAACACACTTTTATCATATTAAGGTAATGTTACCTGAATAGAGATTGTCTATTAGCCTGGCTGTAGGACTTTTAGATAGAATTCATTCACGTCATTAATGCCTGTTCTCCAGTGTACCGCACAATGTCATCTAGGAGCTTCAGGCAGTTAATTTTACTCATGATGACTGGAAACGTAGACCTGTTCCTGGCTGGTTTCTGTTTTCTGTCACTAGTTGTGACCAGTAGGGGACCAAAATGGAAAGGAATTCAAATGTTTCAAAGACTGGCCTGGTTTTGATCTTCCCTGAGGTGAATGAGCATTTTTGGTGCCTTCAGGCTTGTCTTAAGCCAGGAGAGCATCTTGGATGTCTCATCCTTCCAGCCAAGGCATTCATGTGGCACAGCTCTGCTCTGAGAGGGAGATACGTTTCACTTAACAAAGAATAACCCCTTGAATTAGACCTTCGCTTTGGTTCAGAACTTTCCTGACAGCCTTTGAGAGGAAGCAAACGTGTCCCTTAACTCCTTCTCAGTCTCAGACAGATAGCTTTCACTTAGTCCCACGGTACCCCCAGCTCAAGACATGGGTTGCTTGAGGAGAACCAGTGCTTTTAGATTTCCTTTTTCCATTTCCATGGAGATGGTGCTCTCTGAGCTTCTTGGCTTTACTGACTCACCTCAACTTCCTGTGCCCCAGACCAGAGCGATTTCTCTAAATAAAGATTTGATTCAAAAGTCTTGTGGTCAGACTTAAAGTTCCAAGCAAAACAAATACAAAGCCTACAGTATAAGCCTGTGCTTGATAATGGGATAAGCAAATAGGAAATGAAAGGCATATGATAGTCACTAGGATACTGCTGAGAAACCACTTTCCAGCTCGTAAAGATAGCGGTATTTTAAACAGCCCTCTTACGTGTTCTTCATTACGGCCCTTTCTTTGCCCACATGCCATTGAGGTGACTAATGTTTTCAACGTGTTACTAATCTGTGTTTTTGCATATACTATGTACATTCACGTATTTCTCGTTCTTTGTTTCAGAGATGGTGATGTTGCTGGAATGGTGGTCAGGCACCGATTGCACCCTTTACACTGACCCAGAGAGTTACCACAAGTACGGGAAGGAGAATGCCATCGTAATCCTTAATCACAACTTTGAAATTGACTTTCTCTGTGGTTGGAACTTTTGTGAGAGATTTGGGGTTTTGGGGGTGAGTTACTTAGTATTTAAGATAAATCTCATTGGCTGTGAAAAAAAGCCCAAAATAAGTTAACTGTGTTTTTGAATTAACAGATCTGTGCTCGAATGTCACCCAGCTGCTGTCCAGAATTAGAGGTGAACCTAAAGCAGTGCAGTGCAAGTATGTGGAGACAGGATGGCTCTGGAAACCACAGAAATTTTAAAAGCATTGCAGTTAAAGCTGATGAAGGAGATATTTCCTTGACCTGGAGATCATTACGGTTATTTCTCCCTGTGTGCTTACTAAGTAACTACTGCGGTTCATTGTGCTGTAGAAGGATGAGCTATCCTGTGATTCTTTCCCAGTAAATTATAGAATTTGTTTGCTTTTACCAGGGTAGTCTTACAAATCCACAGCTAGAGTTTGAATGATGTAGTCTGCCTCTCTCAGAATGAAAGAGCAGCCATCTTAAGTGAAAGCAGTGACCAGTTAAAGCAGTAGGAGGTGGGGGAGGAATGGGTTATTCATGGTTGAATACACTGCTACATTAAGCTAGGAGTTCATGTGCGTTTGTTTTCAGGCTTGCTTTTTTGTTTCCCCTGTCAGATCATGGGGATAATTCAAGCCCCTGCCTAAATCAGCCTGAATTCATTCTGTGGTGGTGACAATATTCTCTGTCTATAAAGGATTTAGATAAGGGTTCCTTCCTTATAAGAAAGAAGACTAATGACTCATTTTGGCAGTGTTCTGCAGCATCCTTCTAGCTTTGATACTGGCCACTGTCAAAAGTCCTGACCTTGGATTGTGTGAACCTCTTGACTTTTTTGTGGCCTTTCCTTTGAACTCTTTGCATTTTCTGGACATACAGGCACCACTCCACTCGCTTTCAAATTACAGTAGTGGCAGTCTCTTTAACAGAAACATAAAAAGGGGCCTTAAAAGTGGTGGAAAGTGAACCTAAGCATTACAGGCTCTTCATGTAACCAGAATGGCTGTTGGACTTGAGCACAGAACTGGAGGATGGCATGGAACAGTAGGGGATGTAGGGAAACCTGTTCCTAGCAGGCAGATAAAAGTGCAAAAAACAGTGGTGCTGTAGTATAGTCTGTGTAATTTTGTAAGCCAGATGGCCTCAGTTCTCTAAATAAAGCTGTGTTTTTGAGGGTCAGGTGCTTCTTCCAAAAACACCAATGTAGAAAATGGAAGGATTGTTTCTGTACAAGGTAATAGGGGCCTGCAAGGTCAAAAATACCTTGTTTTACATTGTTGCTGTGTGGTTGGATTGAATCTCGCTAGTTGCATCTTTTTTATATAGTTTTGCAAGTTAATCGGGATTCTGTTTTAGTTTTTTATGTTGTTCCCTACACATGAGGAAACCACATCATAGAAACAACTGTTGAAATTACTGTGCTGCACTGACTGAAAATATTTTTTCCTTTTTTTGGCTGCTTGCATTTATTACTCAGTTTGTATTTATGCTAATCTTAGGATTATTTTAGGAACTGATATATATTGGTTGTTTTTTTGCTTTTTCATTTTTCACCAACAAAACAAAAGCAAATAAACAAAAAACTCAAACAACAACCCCAAAACCAACACGAAACTATTTCAGTCCTGAGTAATGTACTGTGGTTTTACTTCCCAGAAACTGTTCCCGGAAGAAATAGTTTCCATGTGCTCTCATTTGCATAGATGTCTTTACTCAACAAAGCAGTGCATTCCCCTCTTGGGGCAACCAGCCCAAGTTCTTCTTAAGCCATATGAAAAAAAAACATGAAGAATGGAAAATGCCAAACAGTCATTTTCCTGATTGGATTGTCTGTGTTGGTATACTGGTACCTGTTTTGGGGCAGTGCAAGGTCAGGTGATTGTGCAGTGATGGGGAGTGTAGGTTGGTTTGACTTGTGCTGTCTTCGTGAGTTTCCACCGTGCAAAGTTTCAGGGCATGGTGTGGCAGCGCAGACAGGAACGTAAGAACCATTATGTTGAGGGCTGATGTTTAGGAAAAGAGTTACAGGAAACAGGCAAGGGTACAGAGAGCTTTTTAAGGTGTCGCAGCCTCCAGTGTTTTGTAGCTTAGTGACTTTTTGAGCCAATGGGTGTTTATGTTTAGTGATGTTTAATTGAATACTCCGTGAAGTTTCTGTGCAAACTTTGGGTATCAGCCAACACCTTACTCAGCTGATCTCATGTCCACTACTGCTGAAAAGGAAATATTGCACATGCAGTCTCCTGCGTCTGTTGTGATGCTTGTGTGCCCTCTTTTGCAATGTTTTAGATTCTCTTTCTGTCTCTTTTCTGCCTTAACTAATCCAGTGAAGAAAGGAGAGATGACTGGGGAGGGGGAAGAGGGAGAAGGTGAAGACAGCTTAGAGCCAAAGGAGTTGGAACTGGCTGTGCTTGGCTGCAGCAGGCAGACAGAATGGCTTTGTTGTGACATCCAGCTGTGCCCTGCAGCTCTGGCAGACAGCGGTAATGCTCTTAAGAGTGTCACAAGCACGTGTTCAAACTCTCAGGATTTTACAGCTTGAACATTTCTTTAATGAAGCCCTTAAATGTTGTCATTTTTTGCTTAGTTGTCGTGGTTTAACCATCCAGGCAGCTAAACACCACACAGACACTTGCTTACTCCCCCGTGGTGTGGGGGAGAGAATCAGTGGGAGAGGGGTGGAATTTGGGTGTTGAGGTACAGTTTAATAGGACAGAAAAGAAAGGGGAAAAAATAATGATAATGATGATGGTGATAAAACAATCAGAGTGTATAAAACAATGATCCACAAGGGAGTTGTTCACCACAGTCCAGCTCCTGAGCAGCAGCCCCCAGCCATCTTTCCCCCCAGTTTATATACTGAACATAACATCGTATGGTGTGGAATATCCCTTTGGCTAGTTTGAGTCAGCTGTCCTGCTGTGTCTCTTCCCAGCTCCTTGTGTCCCCCCGTCTGCTCTCTGGCAGGGTGGTGAGAAGCCAGAGAGTCCTTGATGTAGTGTAAACACTGCTTAGCAACAGCTGAAACATCCATGCGTTATCAACGTTATTCTCATCCTAAACCCAAAACACAGCTACTAGGTAGAAAATTAGCTCTATTCCAGCTGAAATCCAGACATTGTTTTTGCTTATTTGAAAACAATATTAAACATCCATAAATCTGTCTTGCCCCTTTGGTTCCTAAAAAAAAAAAGTCTTTCCCTTTTGAAAACTGCCCTTCTTGGTCTTAGTTGAGACATTCAGTCTGTGTGTTTGTGTGCTCCTTCTTTTATCTCCTCCTCAACTGGCTTTCTCCTTATAGCCAAATTGCCATCATCACTAAAGCTCTGGCAGGGTGGTTTTGATTTATCAGTGTTAGTTTAGGGGTTCTTGTTTTGCTGGTTTTGGGAGATGGTGTGGGAGTGGCATAGTCTTTTGCCTATTTTTAGGTTCGTGAACCTGAGTGGTGTTCTAAGGACTCAGATCTTGCGTTTGTATGGCATGAGGTTCTCTGCTTTCATGAAGGTTTTTTACTGGCTCTGGAAGAAAATTTAGCAAAAAGAACCAAATAAAGTGCTAAGAATTTGAGAAATATGTGTGGAGAAGAGGGGAAAAAATTAGAATTCTAACATTTATTTTACTTTTAGGTTTTTTTCTTCAGTATGGTACTTTTGGAGCACCCATTGAAAACTCAAGGAAGCACTGGGTTGACAGCACTGAGTAGGAGCCAGAGATCTGTTCATTTGTAGTGGAGAAGACGAAAATCACATGAAGAAGCGATGCTATGCTCGCTTTTACTCATGCAAGTTCTGTAGCTACTGAGAATCTTGCTAGGTGTAGTTGGATTCTGTGCAGCTGGAATTACGGATGTGTAACTGCAGCCCGAAAACTTATATGATTTTGTCAGTTGTTGTTGGAAAATAGAAAAAGGAAGCAAACTTCACAAAAATTAAAAGTCATCAGAGATTTCAGGAAAACCCACAGTCAGCCCAAACTATCAGTCACTTACATCTGTATGCCACTTGTGGGGTTTTTATGAAGGATTCTTCCTGTTTTGTTTTCAGTCCTTGGCACCCATCAGCCACACGTACCCACCTCCTCGTGCTGCCAGACCTCAGTGTTGTGTGCAGGGGGGAGAGTGTGCAGGGCTCCTTGATGTTCAGTCGGCATTGTGCTGCCATGGGCAGCATGGATGTCCATGGGGACAGCTGAATCCTGCCTCCTCCTGGCACAGGGGATGTGTGGATTGTGTTGTGGATGCTCTGCTTTTCCACCCCATGCTGATGCAGTGGCTGGATAGGATGCTGGCTCTGGTGTCTGTGTGTTGCCCTCTTGTGTAAATAGAAATGTGGTCTTGGTGACAGGTCCCTGCTCTCTGCTGTGTCCTTCCCTTTTCCTGTCTGTCACATTCCAGTCCTAGGATTTACTTTATTAGTGAGGACAGACTGGCAACTGTGTCCCCACTGAAATGCATTAGTAGCATTTAGTTTCTTTAAAGTGTGTTGCTAACCATCCTCTTGAAAAAAGACCCACTGGACACCAGAACTTAAAATCAGGACATGGGCAAGTTCTGAGGAGGGAGGTGTTACTCAGGATTCTTACCAACAGCACTTTAATATGCTCCCTGCCTGCATTCACTGCTTTGTTGCTTGGTCTGATGAAGCAGCAATAAAATAGCTTTTTTAGTAATTTTAATAACCATTTGTCTGAGATTAGGACATCAATATTGGCAAAAATTGTGTGTGTGCTTTAAAGCTAAACCTGCTGGTTTTAACCTTAACTACCTGTTCCATATGTCAGGAAATGTAATTTTATTTAAGAGTTGCTTATGTTGACGCTTGCTGTTTGAAAAGCTGAGTGTGGCCTTAAATGTAGGTGTGAGAAGATACTTTTTTATATTATCGTATGAGACTAATAGGGGTGTGGACACAGTAGTTTGTTTGTGCATTTTAATATATTAATAGATTTTTAAACTAGATTTGAAGTGGTAAAGGGACAAAATCAGGCTTGCTAGAGATAAGTCTGTGTTACCTTTCCAACATGGAGAAGTTTCATTCAATACGAAGCATGAGGAATTAGGAGCCTAACTAAATTTCTGGAATGATGGCTTTGAGGGACTAGAGAAACATACCTTGCCATCATGATGCCCCAGAGAGAATAATATGAAGGAGTGATATATTTCAAAAGTAGAGTAGTCGGAATCGTTGAAAGTATGTCAGTGCTGAAGGCAGCCTGCAGAGCAAATAACTTACGAGGCAGATGGCTGTTGCTGATGGTTTGCAGCTATGATGAACTTGTTTTAAAACTGGGGAACAAATTTTGTTGGACATTTTCAGCTTGCATGTTGATTTCATGCTGTTTGTTGTGTTCTTTACACAAGAGGTGTTGAATAACTGAGGCTGGACATGTAGAATCAAGATTTTCTTTCTTTGACAGCATAGTTGGGCAAATGCACTAAAGCAAGCTTGTAAAAATACTTTCTTTAGGGTGATGTTGGTGTAGTCATTCACGAAAGGAGAGTTTCATGAGTATTTCATTTGAACAAACTTAGCCAAAATAAATTAACTTGGATTAAAATGTTAGTATTGTAGATAAGTTGTCCCTGTCCAGCAGTAATTTCATTAAATATCTGTTGAAATTACACCGTTCTGAACACTGAAAATGTTTGACTTCCTTCAAGAAGGCAGCTTATGTGGAATAAATCAGCACTTTTTAATGATTATTTTTCTGTTGAACAAGCTGAATTTGAAGTTTAGAGGTAACTGTCACATATTTACCAAAGCACTTTAGTAAAGTAAAAGGTAGTGGCTGAAGTCAACTAGAGTTGCGTTTTCCCCCCCAGGTATTTTCACAGGAGCTGTGCATGGGTAGATGACTGAAACGGAACAGCTCTAGATATTGTAAGAGGGATCACAGAGTCACAGAACATGCAGAGTTGGAAGGGACCCACGAGGATCGAGTCCAACTCCTGGCCCTGCACAGCACCATACCCAGGAATCACACCGGGTGCCCAAGAACATTGTCCAGAGGGTTCTTGAACTCTGTCAGGCTGGTGCTGTGACCACTTCCCTGGGAAGCCTGTTCCAGTGCCCTCCAGGTGAAGAACCTTTTCCTAGTATCCAGCCTAAACCACCCTGACACAACTTCAGGCCATTCCCTCGGGTCCTGTCAGTGGTCACCACAGAGAAGAGATCAGTGCCTGCCCCTCCTCTCCCACTCATGAGGAAGTTGTAACTGCAGTGAGGTTTCCCCTCAAGGCTCTTTGCCATCCTCGTGGTCCTCCTTTGGACACTCTCTAGTAGTTTAATGTCTTCTATTTTGGCACCCAAAACTGTCCCCAGCACTCGAGGTGAGGCCACCCCAGAGCAGAGCAGGACAATCCCCTCCCTTGCCCGGCTGGCGATGCTGTGCCTGATGCACCCCAGGACAGGGTTGGCCCTCCTGGCTGCCAGGGCACTGCTGACTCGTGTTCAGCTTGCCATCGACCAGGACTCCCAGGTCCCTTCCTGCAACACTGCTTTCCAGCCTCCCATTCCCCGATCTGTACAGGGAGGCCTAATGTATTCCTCCCTCACAAGAACAGCCTTGCCAGCATAATGCACTGAGGAGTTTCCTTTCTCTAATTAGTTCTGTTGTTAGGCTTCCTTCTACTCCTAGAACAGATGGGTGCATAAAACAGTATGAGGTGATTTAGTTTATTTTTATGTGCATCTAAGGAGTCATACTCACACGAGTCTAAAAGAGCGCTTTTAAATTTTAAAAATGCATGGGCACAGTAAAGAATAAGGATGTGCCCTGGGGAAGAGTTCAGACACCTGTTCTGCTTTCGTGGTTATACCTGTGCTACAGAACACCTTAGCTCACAGCATCGTTTCTTGGTTTCACTGAGTGGGGTCTGGGAAAGCAGTGGCAACTTCTCTCCTGCCTCTTTTGTAACTCATGCTCCTCTTAAAATATGTAAAGCATTAGAAAATAGGTACGATGGAATAGTCATTTTAGTTAGCTTTTTGGACTATAATTCCTACATTTTAAAGTCTACAGGAGGCCTATTACATTGTCTGTTCTGACACTGTGCTCTGGAGGCCTTGTGCACTCTGTGCAGAGTACACTTAGATTAGTTTTATGGTAGTTCTTACGATACTGAACACTTACTGGAAATAAACTTCAAGAACATGTTGAGGTTTCTTCTCTTTTGCCAGGGGGGTGGTGGTGACAGGGCTGCTGTTGCCCTCATTGTGCAGGAAAGTGGTAAAAGGAGAGCCTGTTTCTCTGTGCCCAGTTTGGGGAGCTGGAAGAGGAGGCTGAGCTCAGTGTTGCTGCTGTCATGTAATGGGGACTAATGTACAACATGGCTTGAAACTGAAATTACTGCGGCTGCTTCTCAGGGGAGCAGTGGGTTTGGAGTCCTGATCTGAGCTCGTCACTGAAATTACAAAATTCTCAAATGCTCAAGAGGGAGCACTTTTGTAACAAAGCATTAAATCATTTGATAGAGATGGTTCCTGCATTCTTAGAAATGGAACTGTCTGTCATCCTCCGTTCTGCTTCTGTGTAACAGTTGCTGGTGAAGCTGTGTGATGTGCACTTGCCTTCCAGTCTTGTGAGCTTTTAGATAGCTTAATTATTTAAGGTATTTTCCTTCTCAAGGAAGGAGAGCAGATGAAAAAAATGAGCTGAGATAAAGAATTAGGTCAAGTCTCTTCCTGTAGCAGCCAAATGAACAAGAATGATTGAAAAAATATAAATGAATATTTTCTGTTGATGGTAACTTCTACCAATAAGTAATTTCTAGTCAAATGCTATGTTGTGCAATCCATCTGTAGAGCATTTTGATGGGCTAGCTTATAGTAATATCATGGTCAGAAACTGGACTGTGCGGTTTTTTTTCTATTCCAGAAGCATGCCTTGAAGAGAAATTTGCTACCATATTTCTGCCCTTTCATAAACAAAACTAAACACAAATTAAGTATTCTTGTTGCTGCTGTTGTTTCTACTGTTTAAGGTTTCTTCTGTTGGTAAACCGTTTGTGCATAGCATCAGAATGTTACACTGCAATGGCTCTGTGACTCTGCTTCTCCTTTTTTTGCTTCTTTTTTTATTTTTTTTTCTGTGTTGAGATGCTCCAGCTTTAGGGAGAGCTATAGCTTCAAGGTATCTTAAAGGAACTTGAGCTGCCACTGCCAGGATCTGGTCGAATTAAGGATTTTGATTGATAGGGCTTGGGTCGTTTACATGGATCCCTCCATGTTTGAAGGAATTTGGCTTCTCTTTTGGGTTTCAGTGTTTGGGTAGGATAGAGATATACACTCTCGTATATATTTAATTCTAGAAGTCTTCCATGCAGATACCTGAGATTAGATTTGACTGTTCTGTCATAGGAGAGAAACTTATTTTTTCTTTGTTTTGCTTTTACACTGGTGTTAAAACTGGGTCTGGTCAATACGAATCAATATGTTAGTGTCTAACTGTGCAAGTGTCGTACCCACAGTGAACTCTAAAGTGGTTTAACTCTGTTTTACTTGCTTTGATTTCTGTCTTGCAGAGTTCCAAAGTGCTTGCAAAGAAGGAGCTCTCCTACATGCCTATCATTGGCTGGATGTGGTATTTCCTAGAGATAGTCTTCTGCAAGCGCAAGTGGGAGGAAGATCGGAAAACAGTCGTACGGAAGTTGCTGAATCTCCGGGACTACCCTGAAAACTTTTGGGTGAGTGATGACTAACAAATGGAGTGTGAGGTGCTGGAGTGCTCGGCAGGAATGAGAGGTGCAGGCAATACGTGATGCTTACCAGGTTGTTCCTGAGACTTTTGATTCCTTAACTTCCTTGGGAGTATCAGAAGAATGCTCTCAATTGAATTTTCTCTGGAATTTGCCATGTACTTCTCTGTTTCCTTCTCTGTAGTATGGAGCCGTACAGATATTACATCAAAAGTACCTGCACTGTGATCCACTCTGTAAATTTTGGAGTTCTGTAATTACAGGCACTGGATAGGGGTAGATGCAGGGGTTCGTGGCTGTGAAACAGATGCATTGTGACAATGTTGTATTGAAGCACATCAGCTATATTCTTTACCTAAGCTCCCCCCTCACCTTAGATTGCAGAGTCCATACTGGTCTTTTCTCCTTCCCGGTGATTCTTCCATTCCTGTGAAGGTGTTTGGTCAGACATGGTCCAGTGGAAGCGGAAGCCACCTGGTATGAGAAGTGGCCCGTTGGAGCCATCGACTGTGTTCCAGGGAGAGGATTAGTGTCACTTTTNCTATTGAGCCCCTCGGGGAGTTCAGTTCTCTCTTTTCTCTGAGCCGTGTCCGTACCAGCGACACATCACCACAATTTTTTAGTATTCACCTTGCCTGGCATTTCCTTATCTGAGAATGAAAAGCTTTTGAATTTTTTCTCTTCTCAGAAATCATAAAAATTGTAGTTCTTCTGAGCTAGTGATGGCAAGAGTGCAATTCAGTTAAAGAAGTGGTATCTTAAGCAGCCTCCCCAGGATCTACAGAAACTATTGCTGTTTCCTCGTGAAGGTGTATATGCTGCATTTCTCATGCTCTGAAATAAATTTCTTTTTTTAATTGTCATTGATTTAAATGAGTGCTAAGTGATCAAAACTAATCTCTGAGCTTCGATGTTTAAGTGCCTTCCAGGCAGGAGGCTGTCTAGCAAAGGAGTGATTCTGGGGTTTTAGTTTCAGTTTCTCTTCCTGAGATTTGCCTGTGCTCTGTGACTGTTCTATACACGTAGGCAGTTCAACTCTAATCAGTGAGCAGAAGCCACCACCCTCCTGTAGAGGGATTGCTAAAAAGGAGCTATACCTGTGCAAGGGACGTAATTGTTTATGTCCACCTGGGGTTATTGCAGTGTGGAGTTTTAATTTGCTTTTGTATAATGACATCATGTCAAAAGGCACAACAATAGCACCTTGGAAGGTAGACAGGCAAAGTGTGCTAAGTGAACTAGAGAGGTTTTCCCATCAGTTTCTCTATGTCTCATCAATCTGAGTAACATTATGCTTGCAATACATGAGTAAAAGCACTCTTGGATGAGCTAGGACTGAAGCTGGCTGCTTGGCTAGTTTCTTCAATCTCTCTCTTTTTTGGCTATATTTTTGCTGTGGGTTATGAGGACTTTGTGTGATTTGGCAGTGTTCTCTGATGTGTTAATTTGCATTCATGCTTGGCAGAAAGCAGGTGAGCAAGTGGTAGATCTCCAAAGATCTGTGTGCTCTCTCCTGCCTGCCAGTTGCAAGATTGTAATTACTCATGTCTGAGCACTTCCACTGCATAGTTCATAAGAGCATGAGGCTCTCAGTTGTCCTGCATGTGCTGCCTTACATCTGTTATCAGCTCTCTCATTGGCATCAAAGTTACTGTCTGAAGATGTCCATGGACCTCGAGTGCCATGGGGAAAGCAAGCTGGTTGGAGGGAGGGCAAACAAGCTGGGCACTGAAGCATTTCCTAGAAATGTGGTTTAGACACTTAACAAGTTTTAGATGCCATGATACTTGAACACTTCACCATCAGAGAGAGATTTGCAACCGGAGTATGTTTTGAGTGTTTTCTAACAGCTCATCAGAGATGGAGTGACTCATTTAGAGAAATCAAGTCATTCTGATGGCAAGTAGAAGAGCAGATGTTAAAGCCTAAAGGCTGAAAATCAGACTGGATGGCAAATTGGATGACTGTTTGGATTTGGGGTTTTGGGGTTTTTTTTTGGTTGGTTGGGATTTTTTACCTCAGTCAAATAAATTACATAAATGTGTATGTGGCTACACCTGTCCCTGCTAGCAGTGCTAATTTGGGTTGTGCTGGTGGGAACTAGAGAGACCTCTGCTCAGTCAGCAGAAGACCTGAGCTTCTGTCTAACTGTAGTTCTGTCTTGGTTTTAGTTCCTGATTCATTGTGAGGGCACCAGGTTCACAGAACAGAAGCACCAGATCAGCATGCAGGTAGCCGAAGCCAAAGGTCTGCCCAAGCTCAAGTACCACCTCCTGCCACGAACAAAAGGATTTGCTGTCACCGTGCAGTGTTTGAGAAATGTAGGTAAGGAAAGTCACAGGGGATAGTGCTGAATGGTTGTTCCCTCTAACTGCTGTCAGTTTGCCATGCTTTTCTTTTCCCTGTAGTGTGTGTCCTAGCAGAAAAATCCTGGGATGCTTTCAGGCTTTTCTTTCACTAGCCTCTGGTTTTATTAACAAAGTCCTGAATCAGTTTGTGGGGTTGGTTTTGGCTGGGTTTTTTTTGTTTTGTTCTTTTATGCAGGGTTTTTTTGTTGGGTTTTTTGGGTTTTAATTTATTATTGTTTTGTTTTGTTAACTGTGACTCTATGTTGGGGAATCTCAGTTGCGTATTTTGTACCTATTTGTGCATATTTTGTTGTATATTTTGTACCTATTGCCAAAGGATAGTATTTCTTAGTATTTACTAAGCAATTCTATTCTAAATGAAGCAAATGCACCAGTAGAGAATCTGAGGCAGTGTGACTTAAAATATTTTCTTGTGGTAAATGACTGCCTCAAATAACAAAATTTTTAAATCAAAAAATATGCTACTTTAAATTTCTGTATAGATTTGCTCTTTAGAGTTTCTTAGTGGAGCTGAGGAAGGGGAGTAGACCATGACTGAAGATACATGTAGGTGAAATTTATAAACAGTTTCTACATTACAAAACATGAGTAAGTTTTTCTCCGTTAATATTGTTTTGAGCTCACAGTTTATTTCTGGTTACTTGCATTTGCCAACTTTAAAGTGACATCAGTAAGGATATTGCACATGTTGCCTTTGAAGTGATATTCTTTTACTTACACTATCTATTAAAGTCTTCTGCTGTGTTCTTCATGGACAAAGGATGCTAAGCAGCCATAGTGTTACAGTATCTTTGGAGTCTGGTAGATTGGTGTGTTAGATGGCTGATGTGTAAGAAAGAAAAAAGTGTTTTCTGGTTTAGAAGAAAATGTTCCAGCTTGACTGAAGTTAATGTCAGAACTTCTTTTGTCTTTGATGACATGTTTTCGTGTGGCATATCTGGGATAGCTGCTGTAAGAAAAGCTTCCCAGTCAGCTGGCCTGCTATCTCTTGTATTTCTTCTACGTATCCTCTGGCAAGCCAGGTAGATCATACCTCTGTTGTAGCTTCCCAGGCACCCACAACTTTCCATCCCCAAGATGGATAGCATAGCTTGGATCCTTTCTGGTCCATGAAGAAGAGATGAGTTATGTGAAGCATCCAGCAACCCCTTAAGAGCACGGTTTAGCCTTGCCTTTTGAATAAGGGTGACTGTTCTGCTGAGGGCAGGGGGTAGTAGACTTGAGGCACAGAAGAAGGGATGAGTCAAAACTCTGTGCGCTCTTAATGCCCTGAGGTAGGAATCAGAAACAGGGTATTTTGGTGGTGATTTTGTTCTTTCCACTGCTCTGTGTAACAGAAGTAAAATATGACATGATTGTGGACAAGTAGCTGATTCATGGGAAAACATTTCAAAAGGAAATAATTTTAGGGAACCCAAGTGACATTTCTAAAAGGTTTTGGACATTCATGTGACACTCTACTGTAACAGTTACTAGTACCCTAAATATTTGAAATACCTTCAGAAAAAGAAGACTGAGGTTGCTAGATTACTTATTTATTTAGGGGAGAGTATGTCACTGCCTCAATCCAGAGGCTGTGACTTGCTAGATCGAGAAGTGTAAAGTCAGTAAGAAGGCAGTATTTCCCTGTGGGAGTTCAAGGAGAAGCAGAGTCATAACTTCTCATACACAGTTTCAGCAAAAACTGTTGAGCTTAAAAATCCAGCCAACAAACCTTTGAGAGTTTGATGACCTCAGATTGGTATTGCAGGTTCTTCTAAGTTTGTTGCTTTACTTGCCTTGTTACTTCTTTCAATGAGAGTGAGATAGAAGGGTTGCTGCCTCAGTTACTGTATGTTTCTCTCCTGTAGAGACAAGGGGTACATGTGAAGAGCATCTGAAAACAGTGTCTTGTTCTTTAGAACTCCTTGTAACATTATTATGTACAGATAAGGAAGTCCATGCATGTTTTTTGAATAGAGGATGTGATGGGAGTCTCTTTTGACAATCCATGATCTGGAAATGTAAATTCTGTCTAAATATTAGATCATATCCCTGTGCATCTCTAAAAGTGACAGACTGGTGCTGAGCTGCCTGAGCCCATTCTGGGTTCTGCATTTAGGCTAATGCACCTTCTCTTCTCCCACAAGGGTGGTGGGCCTGGCAGGAGTGCCTTGCCAAGGGATGTAGCTGCAGCAGACACAGCAGTGAAGCCAAGTCACAGGCTTGGGACCAGTTCACAGCTGGGTGTGACAGAGCATCTGTCCCATTTTTTTCCCTCCTTTCTGACAAGGATGTGATTCAGCTTGTCAGAGGTGTCTTACTATAGGATGGGTAGATGCAGGTTTCTCTGTCTGTAGAAGTAATTCACCCATGGCAGCAGTGATCACAGGTTGGTCCTCTTCAAAACTTTGTATCAAGTCTTAATGCTACCTGCTGCAGTTGCTCTGAAAGGAGTTCTGAAGTATTCTGCAGTAGTTGGAAATAGACATTGGTGACATCAGTCTGGCAAGCCCATCTGTTTTGAAAAACTTCGTTTTAGGAGGAGTTTATTTAATGTGCATACATTGGAAGCTGCCTCCATACCAGTGATGCCATATCTGTCAGCATAAACAGATGTATTTGGATAAAAATACCTTTCATGCAAAATAACAAGTAAAGAACCTTCCCTCTTAACTAATTTCTTTCATAAGTGATAATGGAATTTTTTCCTCCAAAACTTGCTTTCACAAGTTCAGATCTTTGTACATAATTTGATTCTTAAAGAAATGCTTTTAATATTTTCTGAACTTGTTCTGATGTTTTTGTCAGTGACCATTCCTACCAGTATGGTTTTACAGATGCAGTCCCCAGGAACTTAATTTCTAGAAGCTGTTCACTTCCTTAATAAATTGCTGTTCGCTACCTGTACTGTTCATAGAAGCAAATGAAAATGCAAATCTGTTTCTAAAATATTCATCCATTACTTACAGTAAAAGTAGATGTCTCAAATACTGCAAAAGATATATTTAACTGTTACTTTTTGTTGTCTGGCTGTATATCAGGCAGTTCCTTTCAGCTGTTTTTATTTAGTTAAGACTTGTACTTAAAAATGTACTTCACGATGGATCGTAGGTAAGCCCAAGTTTTGCTGTGTAGCTTTTCCTCCAGCTCTGCGTGCTGGGAACTGCTGGCCTAGAGGGAATGCATGAGAATAAATTCCAGGGTGATATTTTCATGGAGTTCAGTATGACAGTGTTTGGGGGTATTGCGATGACTTTTTTTTCCCCATGAGCTGTACGTTAGTCCTGGATTTTTTTTTTCAAGTAGGTTTCTATTCATCGTCCAGAGCAAGTAACCAAGTTTGAGAGGATGAGTGGTTTTTGTTAAAGCTGACCAGATTAATGTTAAATCAAAGGGTTGTGTCAAGGTGGTGTCACATCAGCAGTACAGTGAATGTCACTGTACCTTCCCCTCCCTTTTCCAGTCCTCAGATCATTTTGTGCTAGTGTGAAGATGCATGTAGCCATTGCCTGTAGGTTGATTTGTCAGTGAATCATCCTGGCATAATTCACCATGGCCACAAAATAATGCATGAAATTCAAGAGGACAGTCAAAGTAAGAAAAATCCTCTCTAGATATGTAATCCAAAGATTTTTTTAGGTTGAAGTTAAGAAATTAAATCTTAAATTCTTAAGTACTTAGCTCTCTGTCAGAATGCTCTAGAAGGAACCAAAAGTTAATTATATGAAAAAAAGCTGGGCAGAGATTAGAAAACAACAACAACAAAAAAAACCTAATCGGTTTTTTGACAGAAATAAAAGACTTTCTGATATTTGTGTTTGGTTTTTAATGAAAAAGAGATTTTGAAATATAATTCCTTTGAAAAAATATTTCACAATTGAAGCAAAACTTCTCAAATGCTGCTTATATTAGCCTGAGAGTGAGACAATTGCAATGTTTTCAAGATACTATGGAGTTATTTTTTTACTCGTTTCAGAATGTGAATTTTCTGGTCTCTTCAGGTTTTGGATGAGAAAGTCATGAGATGTCCAATTCTAATTATGCAATTACAAAATCCATGTTTAATGATAACCAGTTCCAGTGTGTCACACAGCATGCAAGTGCTGCTTTGACTGTGGATGCTTTCTGGCAATTTTTAATTTCATGCAGTCTTTTTCTTGGACACTTTCATTGTTGTTCTTTTCCTGTACTCTCAGAATGAGAAAGCTAAAATCTTTAGTTGTCTTCAGTTATATCTGGATAACAGAGGTCTGTTTACTCCTGCACATTGCTATCATTGTCCTGGGTTTGGCACTGCTTTGCACCAAAAGATTTCAATGTGTTATTAAAAGGGACTAGATTGAATATGAAACTACAGACCAGCTGGTAACTGGAATAGCATTTTTTTTTCCCCTGGAGAAAAGGAAAACTGTGTGAGACTGTCAGCACATAAAGATGTTCCTGTCCATCTCCACAGAAGATTTTTTCAGAACAGTAGAACTATCTTCCAATGTGTCCCAACAAAAACCCAATTCATACAAAAACTCAAATGTAGATGCCTTGTAAGAGATGGAAGAAAAAGTGTTGCGTATATCCTAGTTTGCTTTATTGCATCCCTATTGTTATTAGAATAATCTCATGCTATTAAAGAATAAACTAAGAAGCTTACACTGTATAAAGCAAACTGAGCTCTTGTTTTCCTTCAATTACATTGGATTAGTAAATTAGAGTAGATTAGTAAAATCCTTCTACACTAAGAAGCTTAAAAATGGAGGCAGATAATTTATTAAAAAAAAAGTAATTTCATACTTCCGTTGTACAGGGAGAGTAGTGTGCTTGAAGTAGATTTTGGCTTGTTTTTAATTTTGAGTTTGGACTAAGAACCCAATTGTAGTAGGAAAAGAATGGAGTTGATAGTGAGGGACAGAGTCTTTTTGCAGTGACAGGGGTTTGGCCTTTGTTTTCAGGATTTCCCCACTGCCACAAGCACTGAAGCCAGGCTGTTCTGTTCTGCACTATGCATTCTGTTTTCCAGTAACAAATGATGTGGTGAGTTTCTGGGAGCTGAATGCTGAGTCCAAACCATATTTATCTCTCATAGCTAGAGAGGTATCAAAACCAAGAGCAAATCTGTCCTGTGTAATAAAAGTCTTTGTTAGGTGGGTCAGGAGCTCTTACAATAAAGGTTCACCACATGCATTTTTATTCATTATTACAAAACTCCAGAGCAGAAAACCTAAAATACAACAGGCTACACATGAAAGTGCTTCTTAGTCACT
This sequence comes from Melanocharis versteri, assembly GCA_013397845.1. Taxonomy (NCBI): domain Eukaryota; kingdom Metazoa; phylum Chordata; class Aves; order Passeriformes; family Melanocharitidae; genus Melanocharis; species Melanocharis versteri. The sequence goes on along the minus strand of VZTG01001880.1, from coordinate 1,640,597 downwards.
TTTGTGACAAAAAATAGAAAAGTTTTTTTTGCTGTCATTGTTCTTAGAGTTCATACCATGACGCACAACTAATTTCAGTGTCAGGAAAATAAATTGTTCCCTGGTAATTTTGTGAAATCAGGAAAATAGCGTATCTAAGGATGTGTTTAAATAAACTTCTTTGCAACACTTCATGTGGGTTTAAACAGTGATTGCTTTTTCTGTAGAAACTGCTTGTTACTGTTCTTTTAGTTTATCTGCCATCAGCCTTTGCAAATGGTTTTACTGTTCCGGCTCAGTCCTGAGCTGCGCAAACAGTTTTCTCAATGCTGGAAGTTTGGCTGCAGTTTTGTTCAGCAGAACTTTTATGTTCTATTCCTGACGTCTGCACGTCTTCATGGCAGCAGCCAGCTCACATAAGATGTGGTGTGTCCTTCTCTCTCTGCCTTTGCCCTATAGCAAGTGCCTGAGTTAGCAAACAACAGACGTGAACTGGGGGCTGCTTCAGACCCTGGCGATTTATGGCTGCATTAAGCCCTCCTGCTGTAGGATGTCTCTCACACACACACTTTACCTGTTCTTAGTCAAAGGGCATATATTGTTCATTGTTTATAAAATGTGTATCTGCCTGGTTGTTTCCTCAGATTTAGGGGGTGGTTGTTGATTCACAGTGAACTGAAAAAGGTAACAGTTCTGCAACCATTTGGCTCCTAGGAAGTCCTTGGTGTATTCTGTCAGAAGCTGTAACTGTGTTCCCTATGCCCATCATTCTGCATTTGATGAGGAAGGAGGCAAGGGTGGATGGAGAGCAAACCTTTCCATTCTGCTGGTGCAGTTTCTGAAAGGGTCACTGGTTATTTGGCTTCTGAAAACCTGTGTGTTGAATATTCCATTGTCGTTTTCTCCTTGGTGACAGCTCAAACTGTGGTGCTATTGCTGATGACTTAAATATTCTCCTTGTCTGAGAGAGAATGACTTACTTCCATTGTATTACTACAGTAAACACATAACCTGTTTCTCTTCTTGTAGTTTCTGCAGTCTATGATTCTACCCTTAATTTTAGAAATAATGAAAATCCAACATTGCTGGGAGTTCTAAATGGAAAGAAGTATCATGCAGATTTATATGTAAGGCAAGTAATCCATATTTTAATTCTTTTTTAGCAGGAGTGTGTATTTGAAATCACACTTGGTCAAACAAGGGAGTGTTTTCAATTGGGTAACAGAAAGCAGATCTCTACCAACCTGCCTTCACAGAACCTGAGATAAAAATTCATATGGGTCGGGAAGTGTTTCTGGTAAAGTTCTGTGATTCTAAGTATGTGAGGAGCCCATAAACGTCTACAGAACTTTTTGTTTGTTATTTTTTTATTCATTTGTGTGTCTGTTAGCTCAGCAGCAGCAGTGGGGCCTCTTTTCCCTCAGCCAGAATACCAAACACAATCTAAGTGTTCAGGTGGAGTTGCTTTATTCCCGTCTCTGGCACAGGAGTTCCAGAGGTAGTTCCAGTTCCTCTGGTGGAGGTCAGGCTCAGGACTTTCCCATCCAGTGGTGTAGTTGATGCATTTGACAGCTGCACCCTCCCTACCAGCAAGGGGGTTATTTAATGAAAAAAACACTACCTGGATTGCTTTTGATTAATGTTTCTATAAATTACAAATACTCCAATGGCTTCCCATGATCTTAATGGAAAAGAGCCAATTCCCAGGTGAGGTTCTACCAGCAGCACCTATGCTGCAGGCACTCAGGGCATGTGATGATGTGGAGTTGGAGCATAGGAGCCTCAAAGTGATGCTGCAAGTGATCAGGAGTTCATCATAACCCCTTTAGAGCTATAGTGGACCAGTGAGCTGGTTCAGTTGCTTTATCCTAGATACCAACATAAAGTGGAATAGGGTGACCTTTTCTTTTTACTTCTCCTTTTCTGCCTGTTTGAAAAAGTCATTTTTTCAGAACTGTTTCTGTCCAAGGGTAAAAAGAAAGTTTCTCTTGATTCCTCTTCCCACATGGTAGCTCAGCCTGGTGTCCTCATGTTTGGTGTACACAGCCTGGCTGGATGGCATTCACGGAGCCCTGCCTGTGTATGTCAGCTCCAACAGAGCACAGGGGCTCCTCTTGCTGTGTCTCCCTTTACACCACTCCCGCTGCTGCAAGTCAGTCTGGCAGAGCGTGGCAGTTGCTTTTCACAACTCAGGGTAGCAGTTTGCCCATCTTGAAAAGCTCTTACAGGCAGGGTAAATCTCATGGCTGAATTTGTTTCAGCAATTAGTAGTGGCCTATCACAAATTTCTTCAAAATCCTCCATATTTGCTTGTTGAAGTGCTGCAGGTGTTGCACAAGTTAAAAAAAGGTGAAAAATGTAGTGAGTCTCCTGTCAGATAATCTGTCTGTACAATGCAAGTGCTGTTCATGGAAGCCAAAGTATTTATTTAATATTCTTCAATTTCTCCTGTTTACCATTGGCAGGCGGATTCCATTAGAGGACGTCCCGGAAGATGAGCAGGAATGTTCTACCTGGCTCCACAAACTCTATCAAGAAAAGGTTGGTTTTTTTGTCAAGACACCACTTGTGAGCCACTGGTGCTCGGTTATTTATAGTGCTGCTAGGCCTTTACAGTGTGCATGTGTAGTGTCCTAATTTGGAGGCTTGGGGTGAGTTGGTTTGTTTGGTTTTCAAGGTAAGTGCTCTGTTTCTCTACGTACAAACTGATCTTGTGCTGCCAGTCATGTTTGTTTCATTTTTTACATAGAGCAACAGGAAGAAAGCTTAAACAAGCCTTTCTAGAGCAGTTTTAAGCCTCTTCTTTAGAAAGGATATGTAGGGATACAAAAATTGAAACTGCCTTACTGCCTTCTGATTGGTAGAAAGACCCCCTTCCCCTAGAAGATACCTTCTAAATCAAGAAGTAGTTTGTGGCCTAAATAAGATCCTTTCTTTAGCGTCTTAGAATTTTTGTCCCTTGTTTTACTCTGCCTTTTTTACCAAGGCAAACATCCAGCATTAAAAGGGCAGGCTGATGAATTGTTTTTACACTGTGGGTATAGAAGGCATGCATTCAAGATTCCTAATTTCATAGGATAGGGAGAGAATACTAATGATTGTGTTTGTAGATGCCGAGTGGGTTTTTTTTCTTTTTTTTCTTTGCAAATACTTTCATGTGAATCCTTCAGTCTTTCAGAATCTTTTTCTTCTGCGCCATTTTTATGAATATTGGAGATAGTTGTTGGGGGATGTGCTTTTTGAATGCACACAGCACTCCCATTTCAATCAGTGGGAGTCATAGGTATGCACGGCATGAGGGCCTGGCAGTTCACTTTGCTTCAATACCTTGATCGAAGTTATGTATTCAGACTGGAATGCAGCAGTGCTTTGGATTTAGAAATGATAGAATATAGCTATCCTCTGGTTTCCTCTCACTGGGACAGCAGAATTCTGCTGTGCCATTTGTCGTGCTCTACCCAGGACACCACATTAGCACTTCTCTATCGACTGTGCCCTGGCTGTTCTCAGTTTCAAACCAAACCATGACTGCTTCTGGTGTAATTCATAGCTCCTCTAAGCAGCTTGCTTACAGGAATGTGGAAAGTAAATGTGTCTTGAGACCTCACTTGTAGGTCTGCTCCCTTTGCAGATGCCCCTCCTCATAGTTTGTGCCAGGAGCACCCGATTCAGGCACAACCCCCAGCACCTTTGCAGAAAGGCAGGATGTTACTCACGGGCCCATGTACATGCAAATGGTCCTTTTGCTCAACATTGCAAAAGTCCACTTTCTGCTCCTAGGACTTTGTAACCCTATTTCACATCCCTGAGAACTATTCAGATATTTGCAAGACAAGAACATAAATGTGAATGTGGTGATTGTTTTCCTGAATCCTTTATTACATAGTTGCAGTAATTCACTTCAAGATTTTTCTGTTATTCCCTCTTTGGCAGACACTCAGTTGCTTCTAGTGCAAACAGAGCATACATCTATCCTTCATAATATTATATTGTACAATATATCATTGTATTCTTCATATCTGTTCTTCATGACAACTTCATTTGCTGGTTGGTTAAATCTCTGGTTTCCTATTTAAGTATAGGAGTGAAGTTCTGCATCCAAGAGTGAAGTATAGTATGTTCAGTTTTCCATTCCACTAAAAGCATTTTTGGTTATGTGGAATGTTTTTGATTGATTAAGGTTGGGGGGAGTTGTTTATTTGCTTGTGTTTTGGTTTGGGAGTTTTGGTGACGGTTTTAGTTTTTCTCTGAAGGCAGCATGTTTATCTTTCTCCAGCTGTTTTATGTTAGTGAAACTGATTTCATTGCAGTCATTCCTGGTTTACTGAAGCCCATGTCTTTGTAAAATCAGACTGGCAGGATATAGAGCAGGGACAACTTCTTCCAGAGTTCTGAGATGATGAAAGTCCACCTGCAGGGTAGAAATACAATTTTGTTTCACCTTTCTGTCCTGCATCTTAAAAAGATAATCAGCTCTTAGGTCAGATAACAAGCAGCAGTGCCACCCAGGTGCTGTTTCCAAAACTTAATTCTGTTTCAGATCGTCTTCAGAGTGAAGAAATATTTATGATAAAATGTAAAAAATTGTTCTTTAAAGGGTAGTAATTCATTGCAAGATACACACTCATCCCCTGCTTTGTCTGTTTTGCTTGCAGCACTTCACTTGCTGTTTCAAAGTAAGACAAGGTGTGCACGCTACTGGAAAGCAGAGACCCTATTTTATCACACATTATGGTTCCCTGTGCTGTTGCTTATTCTCAGTGAGTTCAATAATTTTGCAGTAGCTTCTCAAGACTCACATACAGTGTGCTGAATTATGCTGTAGTAGCATGATTTAGTGGCTGGAGAGTGCCACAGGTACTGAGGTCAAGGCCTGTGCACTCAAGATGATCAGGATCACAGAGCTGTTGGATGAGTAATGAAATCAGCAGTTACTGGACATGGAGGGACATGATTTTTTTTTCAAATTTATTTATTTCCCAATATGGACATTAGAAAAGGAGTGAAGGTCTTTGAGAAAAACTTTGTTGTTTTCTAACTCCTTGTCTGATCTCACCTACATGTACCTCAATCTGAGCTACTTCTCCCTGGGAGCCTGTCATGTTTATGTTCTTGCTACTTATCACTTCATTTTTTGGCTTAGTCACTGCTGCAAGTGCAGTTGAACAGAGTCTTGCCAGATAAACAGTGGCATTGTGCTGTTGCTCTGAACCAAGCACTGTTCTCCCTCCTTTTCCAGGCTTACAGTAAGTACCATGTCCATGTGCTTCTTCCTCACTGGGGGTAGATTTTGTCCTTCCACATATGGCCAGCACTGTATTAATTAATTACAAATTATAACAGAGGTTCAATTTGGGTTGTACATTGCCTTTTCTTTTTTTTTTTTTTTTTAACTGATGTAGCTAGAAAGGCTCCCTTTGACTTTAACAAGGACTGGGTTGAGGATCTTACTGCCAGGTCTGAAGAGGTGGTATGTAGTAGTCACAACTCTGTTAGTTCTTGCATGTTTATTTTCTTTTTTTACCTCCTTATAGCCTCAGTGCCTGAAATAGAAATTCTGCTTGAGAATATTAATTTCCATTAAAAAGAGAGCAAGCTTCTAACTTTTCTTGCTTGTAAGAGAAGCTTGGAAAACAGGGCCTGAAAATATATGCACAAATGTCCTAGGGAATCAGCAAAGCATAACTGAAGAAGAGAAGTGTACAGAACTCCAGTGTTTCGGAACAAAGAACATATTTTTGCCTGCTCGTTCTTTGTGGGCTTCCTCACGAAGGGGCAGCGGCATACCTCTGCCATCAGACCTCCTGGTGGGAACTGGGAGGAGGAATCCAGTTAGCCTCCCACAAGGAGATGGATGTTCCCTGATTTCCCCTCGCTGCATTACCCCTCCCCCTCGCTGTCTGAAGTAACTTAAATTTGGTGGGGGCAATAGAGGGAGCATGTTTCCATGTTGGAATGTGATACCTGCGTGGATGGAATTTATTACAAACTGAAAAGAAGCTCTGTAGGCAGAGGAATGAAAGGAACCTAATGTGGGTAAGGTGATTTTGGGAAATGTTGAGGTGTATTATGTATTTAAAGTCTGACTTGTTGCTGGGTATAACAGGCACCCTCGCAAAAGCTTTCAAGACAGATGAACCCACAGATGCCCTTTGCAAGTGAATGAACATATTTAAGGGTAAGGAATGGTAACTGACGAGCTGTTCCCCACAACAGTGTGAAATGTGGCGGAGCTGTTGGTCTGGGCATTGTTTTGCCTTTTGTATTTGTTTTCCATCTGTCTCGAGCCTCTCAGTGAGGTGTGGTCAGTGGTTTTGCTGCCCCTCATGCCGTGCAGAGCCAACAAAGAAAACCCTGCTGCGCTTGTTTCAGGCGCGCCGGTCTCGCTCTCTGTAGTAGCAGGCCCTCTAATGGCAATGCCAGTAATAGTCGGGAATTCTTCACTTTCCTGGGTAATACCAGTCCTTGGAAACCTAGCTGTACACAGCTGATGATGAGTAGCTCTGTGTTATAAACCAAAGTCTTCACTGCACTGTAAAGAAAACTTCATATGCTGTGAACTCTGTTGCAGATGGTTCAGTAATTGGCCACAGTGATCCCACTATAATCCATCTTACATGAGTAAAACACTCACAATTTTTGTAATCTCAATAAAGAGAGTGCAGTGCCTTAATTACTGCATGATCCCTTAAAATGTGAATGTTCCCTTTGAAATAGATAAAATGGTAACAGCTTGTAGTTGCTCAAGTTGCTGTTGAGTAAGTAAAGAGTCGTTTGTGTCAGCTGGAGTGCAAGTAAGTGTAAAATCATAGTATAATAGAAAAAATAGTCTTTTGGTTGATTAGTCTTGGCTTTGCTAGAATTTTTAGAAACCAAAAATCCTTCCTGTAAAGAAATACCATACTTCATTCTGATTAAATTAAGGGTTTTTTTATGTCAGTCTAATGCTGACTTCATTAATGAACCGTTTTTTTGTGATAACACAGATTAACAGATAACGGATTAATAATCTTTGCTTTTGAACAAGGAGGGAGGGGTTTTTTTCCCCACTCACTTTTGATATCTTAGGTTGGTGAGATCACTAAAGGCAATGCTGTTCACCCATGTGGGCTATAGAGGAAGGTACTGAATTCAAAGTCTCCTGTGCTTTAAAAAACAGATGCTACAAAACAGAAAAAAAAAAACCACCCCATTATACTCCTTTTATTATACTTAAAGGTTGAGTCCTTTGCTCAAAGCCAGTGAGAGACTGTGCACTGTTTGCACACTCAACCGCCTGGAGAGAGGTTCAGCATCCAAACTTCTACCACAAGCTTCATGGGAGCAAGGTGAACAAGACTACATCCATGGGACAAAGATGAGAGGGGGTGGTTTCTTTGGGGTGTGGGACAAGATGGTGCCTGGTCACCTTTCCTGACAGGTTTGTGGGTGCTGTTTGAGAGCAGTGGTTGGAGAAAACGTGAGGGAACAGAGGATGCTGCTGAGTGTGGAGGCCAGACACTTCCCTGGCTTACCTGCAGTACCTGGGCAGTGGCTGTGGCCCCCGCAGGAGGTTCAGCAGTGATGTCTGCATTGCTGCAGGAGTGTACATCCCATCATCCCTCCTGTTTTCCTTAGGCTGTCATACTCTCCAGGTATGCCATTTTTCAGGCTGCTGTGTGTAGGAGAAACAAAGTATTCACACATCAGTGTATGCTCCTTTTTTTGATTTTTTTTTTTGACTCTGTGTTCATTGACTTCAAAGTACAAGCTTTCCAGCCATCAGCTGGTCTTTGATCTTCCCCTGTGGTTACAAGCCTCCAGAAGGAGGAACATCAAAGCCAGGAATGACCAGTTTCGTTGGCAGATGGGGATTTAATTGTTGCCCTCCTTTGTTCTACTAGGATGCATTCCAGGAAGAATATTACCGCACAGGAACCTACCCAGCAGTCCCTATAATACCACCCCGTCGACCATGGACACTTTTGAACTGGCTTTTCTGGGCCTTATTGCTGCTATATCCTCTGTTCAAGCTGCTCATCAACATGATCAACAGTGGATCATCACTGACACTGGCTACTTTTGCATTTGTCATTATAATAGGTAAGTTTTCTGATACGAGAAGATTACTTACAGGGTAACTGTCCAGTAGGATTTATTGGGATTTGCTAAATATAAAGATGACTTGCGAATTCAACAAACCATCTAATATGTCCACTCTAGCCTGGACCAGGTTAAAAATATTCTTTTTTTGCTTATTTTTTTATAGTTGTACTATTTTTTGTAAGAGCCGCATACAAAATTTTCTGTTTCTGTAGAATTCAAACAGTGACTTCTCAGTGGGTTGCCTACAAAAGGCTTTCTTTTCTTGTGTTGTGTATTGCTGTGTTCTACTTTAAATGCTTAGAAGAGAGGCACAAGGATAATTTATTCCTTTGAGAATGCTTTTGTCTAATCATAGTCTGATGTGTCATGCACTCGTACTCCATGAACTCGTGATTTAAGCACAGCCTGTTGTGGCCATCTACTCTGAATTATGTAGCACAGGGCATGGACTGTCACAGGTGATTCCTGCAGTTCCTGTGGCAGTTCTGAACTGCCTTGGTTCTTATTTCAACTAGTATGATTTTTAAGAGGAGGAATGTGAAATGTGTAAGGATTCCTTGGAGCAGCAACTACAACTTAAAAGCCTCTTTTTCCACCCACCTTACTTGTTGGAAGTCACAGGCAGTGCCCCTTCCCCTTCTCTGACTGGTGAAGAGGATGGGAGTGCAGGATACAGGTGCAGATAAGCACAAAATAAACCTTTTGTGATAGAGCAGAGTAACTAGGAGGTCCTTTTACCTGGTACCCTCTGCATTGTTTCTAGATTGTCATTTGTCTTTTGGATAGTTTCTGCTTATTGTGCTCTCCAATAAAACACTGACTGGCTTTTAAGTAACTGGCTGTTCAGGTGGAAAGAGCTGTAAGAAAAATGCTCCACTCGAGCTGGAGCGGAAGGACTGTAATCCCTCAGACCCTAACTCTGAGATCTAAGGAATGAATAACCAGTGTATGTACAGCTCTGCTTGGTTCAGCTCAAACTCTTTTAGCCCTGAATAAATGACATCTCCTCTTTATACTGTGAATGCTTTCCCCTTGTGCTTTGCTGTGCAGCAGTTTGGCTGTTTATGCTCCAGCAGTCATCACACTGTGCTCATACCTTACTGCTGGTCTGGGACTGGGAGCCCTTTGTGATACTGCTTAAACCAACACAAGGCAGTCGCTGCTCCAGAGGATAAATGCTTGAGTAGTTTGAGGGACAAAAGTGTTTTGAAAACCAGCTTTAGTTTCACAGGACACATGGCAAGAGATTTAGGTACTTAGCTCACAACAATTATTTAAAGCTTGGTGCAGATATTTTGGTGCTGAAGCAGTGAGCATGTCTGTCAAATGTCAGTATCTGTATTTGACAGCAGGTTCTTTTTTTCCTCCTCCTCCTGCTTCCCCAGACTCATTTGGCTTCAAAGAACCAAGTGGTGGGTTGCCTTTCATGTTTTGATAACTTGTGTTGAGGAGGACACCCACCCTTCATGCTCTAGAAGTAATTTATTATAAAGCCATCAACAGCAGTTAAAAGGGGAATGTATGCAAAAGATGAGAGGGTTTTTAAAGGGAGCAGCAGCTCTTCCATGTTTAATGCTAAAAGCACGGTGGCATCTGGGCTGATGGCACGGGGCCAGCAGCTACGTATCAGTTCTAAGCAAGAGACTTGTTCCATCTGAACTGAGTGCAAGTAGTGGTGAGCCAGCTCGGATTGCTGGGAGCTGCTGTGTGTGTGCTGTGCGCTGTGTGCCTGGGATCACTCTGCGAACCTGGGGACTTCGCGGTGTCCAAGAGCAGAGTGTGGAGCACAGGGCTGGAGCATGATGTGAGGCCAGCGATGCCTGTAGGTTGAGATCAATGGAAGGTGAGGAGAGGACAAGCCAGCAGGGCTGTAGTGAGTTTTACAACAGGATACCAACCACGTGCGGGATCGTGCCTGTGTTGATTCTGCCTTCTGGTGGAGCTGCCAGATAGTCTGGCCTTTCAGCCTGGTGCCTGGAAACTGGGGAGTTTGGGGTGGGTTGCTTGCTTTTTTTGTCTGAGTGTGTTGCTTGTTTCTTCTCCTTCACAGTATGTAGGATAGGCCCTCAGTAGAAATGTCTACCATTCATACAGTCTTTAGTTGTACAAATCTTAATTTCAATGCACAACCTCTATAACTTGGGTGTAAACTACATACAGGAAGTTTCTATGCCCCTGCCTGCTGTGCTGCTCATAGCATGTGCTGTGCAGTATAAAGGCAGGGTAACAGATGAGAAAAAATCCTGAGGTGTAAGAGAAAAGTTGGAAATACTTCGAGCTAAGGTTTTGCTGAGGGATGAGATGATAGATACTATGTGTGGAGGTGGTGGTTTTCTTCGAGCTAAAATGTAATCCAAGAAAGAGATTACACTGTTGGCTCTCTTGATTGTGTCAGCTCAGCCCTCCTTGAGCCCCCGGCACTACAGTAGGCAGAGCAGATCCTCAGCAACCTCCTGCATCTTTTGGATGCTGAGTAATGGTGGGCAGAAAGATGCAGGAGCTCAGTTACCTCAGTTTGCCATGGAGCAGTGCAGGGATGCTTCAGGCCAATAGCTTCTCTCATGCTCGTCTCAGGGTGGACTTAAACCCTCACAGCTATTAGGTTATGCACTGCTGATTAGTTACTGCTTGATCTCCCTTTCTCCCTTTCTTGAAGCAAAAACCCTGAAGTTCCCTTTACTGCAGCTGTATGTAAAACAAGAAGTGAATAAATCCTTAAACGTGATGGTATCACTCAGGTCTGCACTGAGGCTCCGGGAGATTTGTGGCGAGGAGGCAGTGCAGGGACAGACCAGTGAGGCACCCCAGCCTTACCCCACTTTGCTGCCACACGCTTGGCAAGCATGAGTAGTCTTACTCTCCTTGCACTCCACCTTCCCCAGGCTGCTGAGGGCTACAGGGTGAAATGGGGATACAAGGCAGTGGCAGCTTCTGCCAGGGAGCAAAGGAAGAAAAAAGGCAATCTGAACTGCTGAACTAGTTGTTTTCTGTGTCCAGGCATTCTTGGAACTGGATGAAATCCCCAATATGGTGTGTGGCTGCTGTAACAGCTGCTCTTATTTATGCTCTGTGTCCATCTCCAGATGCTGTTTCTATCCCTTGTGGTTAAAGTCTTAATGATTTCATGCTTGCCATTATGTTAAGGTCCCAGACTGCAGGCTACAAGTTGGATCTTTCTCTTGTGTTCCCCAGCCCATGGCCAGTTAAATGTCAGAGAGGTTTTCTTTCTTTCTTGTCTGTCTGTGAGAGTGAAGCCCTTTCTTGTCTCAGTGGTGTGTGTTTCTATTCATGGACTGACAGTGGAGGGTGAGTGACAGCGAGTGCCCTCGGAGCCAGCTCCCTTTCTGGGCTGTTCACAGCACAGCTCTGCCTGTGAGAGGGCCCTGCTTTCCCGGCATCCACAAGACCTGAGGGCAGCCCCATGGGCAGACCAGCTTCCCAGTGCCCAGCCACGCTGTCACATCACATGTGACTCAGCCCTGGGATCCAGTTACCGCTTGCACTCTAAAAACTCCATTTACCGTCAGACTACACAGCACGGGTCTGTAGTGACAGCAGCTCTTTGTGGCCGATGTTGTTGTGCCAAGCAGCAGCTGGTAAAGCTCAGGGCAGCACTGTTTGCCAGCTGACAGCCCCCTCCCCTTCCAGTGCTGCAGAGCAGCAAATGCCAGGACACGGTGTTGTATCAGCCCTGCTGTTCACAAGGGATGCCTGGTAGTGGGATGAAGCCTCTGGATTCTCTTGGTGATCTCTGGCGCTGACTTAAGCATAAAGAGTCCTTTGGCTTGTAAGAATTCATCCACGGTCATCTTAGAGAAGTAAAGACTGATGGGAATGAGACATTTAGAGCACCTCACCTTACTGGGCCTTTTCACCATCAGTCAGAAAGAGAAGGAGTTGGAGGCTTAGGCGAGGTTTGTGGCTTTCTTGGAGTTTTTTGTTTGGAAAGTATTCTGAGCAGAGGGAAGATGTTTGTGACATCGTGGTAGGTTTAGGCCTGAAAGAAGCATGGCAGTTCCGAATATGTACAGTAACTGAGCAGAAGCTTGAGGAATAATAGATTTTGGGCAGCTGAGCCCCTTTACAAGAAAACCAAAAGTGTGAGAGAAGGAGTTGAGGTTAAGTTGCATTTAACTTACCTACTTTAAATGCTACAGATAAAAAAATAAATAAAATAATCCTTGCACGTGGTGAATTATTACCACTGAATCATCTATGAAAGTCTTTTAAATTAACCGGGTTTCTTTTAATGGTCTTTTTCATGAGCTGTCATTAGCAAATGCCACAACTTACACTTTTTTTATCAGGATCTGAAGTTGCCCTGCACTCGCTTGTGCTCTTCCAGACATGGGGCTGTTGAAAGCCAGCAGAATTCCCGTCCCCTGGCACGCAGGGCTGTGCATGCCTGTGCCTCTCGCACCCAGCCTGGTTCCTTGTAGCCTCTTCCCTGCTGATGGAAGGGGACGTGTCCAGCCTGAGGCTCTTCCTTCATGGGATGCCATAGGCAAATAAGTTGATGTGGAGGTGTGGGAGCATCAAATGCACCTTTCATCCAAGGTCTCTCATGATGTACACCAGTACGGATCTTCAGGCCTTGCCTCAAGCAGCTTTAACTGTGTTTGTTTTGCAGCTTCTGTTGGTGTCAGATGGATGATCGGGGTTACAGAAATTAACAAGGGCTCCACCTATGGCAACAATGACAACAAGCAGAAACAAAAGTAGCACCTTCAGAGACTGCTTCAATCCAAAGGGAACAAATGCAACTGCTGAAAACTCTTAAGTGCATATCACGGTCCTTCAAGTGAGATCAGAGGATAAGTTACTGCCGTGCGTATCTGAATTTGTGCTCCTGTTGTTTTTCTCTGGGGTTTGGGCTGGATAACATGCTGGAAAGATGCACTCCTTTGTATCCTCTCAACAACAGGTTTGCACATGTGTGGTTAGTTTGTTTTCCTATGAAGTGTCTTAAGTGTTGAAGGAAAAAAAACCAAATTCCAGTGTGCTTGTATGAAGAGACTCTAGCTGGAAACTAACCAGCGGTGCAGGCTTTAATGTCAGAAGATTGTTACGAGATGATTAAACGTGATAGTTGTGTAGATCACACAGTTTAACAACCATAATCTGTCAGTGTTTCAATAGAGTACAGCGGGATGCTGTGCTTGGTTATAGCAGTATTGGACTGAAGCAGCTCTGCTGAACTGGCAGAACTACAGTAGAGTTTTTGTACATCTAGAACTTATTCCCACAGTGTGCACTACATGGGCCCTTCAAAACTCCAGCCAGACCCTGGACATCCAGACATCGAGCCTGGCAGTAGCATAACCTGGATCAGAATTTGGCCTTGAGGCCTGAGCAGAGCTAAGTTACCCACTGCTATCTCTTTCCCCAGGCCACACATCCGAGGGATAGCTGAAACCTGTAATTCTTCAGAGTAAATGTCATTTTTAGTTTGGAAAAACTAAAAATGGCTGTAAAATTCCTTTTGGCTTTAAATGCTACTTAAAGTTCCAGGCCATCCTAACAATTGTGCAAAGAAAATAACTGGACATGGTATAGTGAAATAATGGAAAGTATGCATTAAAATGTATGCCCCACACCCATACTGTTGTGATCCTAATTAATCTGCTTGTCTGTCTTTTCTGATAATTTAGTTTACCTGGTGCCTCATAACAGTCAGACTGAAGTAATAGTAAATTATTTTCTTCTGGGGAGGAGGGGGAACTAGGAGAGAGACCTAGGACAGGGGGTATGGCTGATTTTTTTTATGTCTGTCTTTTAACTTGATTTGACATCCTTCTGAATTAAGTAAAACTAGAATCAAGCTCTGAGGAAAGTGGGGTTGCTCTGACATTCCCAGTACTGATTTCAGGGCAGCCGCCTCCTGTTTTTAAACTTGGAGAGTTAAGGATCTGCAGGTTACTCAAAAGAATTTGTTTAAAGCAGGAAAAAAAGGAAAAGAGGGGACATTAACTAACAGCAATTATGACTGGAAAAAAATCCCAGTTTTTTAAAGTCTACAGATCCTGACACTGAGCAGTGGAGGTTGTGATTGACACTTTCAAAGACAGTCCTATGCCTAGTGAAAATGGACTAAACCGTAACAGCCTCTACTGAAAAAGTGAGCAGTCTTATTCGAGCAGCTGGTATAAAAACATGGCACTTTTCATATAATAAAACTGAGGCCAGAAGAAACAGGCTAATACAACAATATGAATCATTCCATGGAGTTTGTATTTGCTATTCAGTACATCAGATAATCTAGAAACTCACCTTTTTAATATGCAGCACCTAAAAAGCAGGTGACGTAGTGCTTTTAGCATGGTGTGAAGTTCAGGGATAGTGGAGGCAGTAAAATTTATAACATGAAGGAAGGAATAGGCCATGGGAAGTGTGAGACACTGGATTGGGGAGCTTTTCTCCTCACACATCTTGTGTACACATGCGTTCCCTACACTCTGAAGCTTTCAGGAATAGGTTGGTTGATGTCATGGTCCAGTGGCCTTTTCTCGGGGTGGTTGGTTAAGTAGTTCTGAGCAGCAAATACATACTCCTGCAGTGACAAAAGCTGTTCTGCTGCCTTAAAGAGCCACTAATTTAACATGCAGGAAGGAAGAAATGTAGCATTCCTTATGAATCTCAGTCCTTTCCCCTCCCACTGCATGCAGTGCCCTTCTCCCAGAGGAAAGCACCAAACAAGTAAATGCTTCTGAAAGAGTGCAAAGATGATTTCATACCCATTTCCCTGGCACCAACCCTTAGAACCGGCTGAGGACCAAACATGCCACTCCTGGATCCATCCTCCTAAGCACTTCTGCAAGTCCTGGCACACCACTGAGGCCCTTCCAGCGCTCACTGACAAACAGAGAAAGCTTAATGGTCCTTGCCAAAGTTAAACTTGTCCAGTTCACTGTATTAAAAGAATGACATAGGTTATTAGGAAGCAGTGTTTGCCCCTCATCCCCACAAGCAACTGTATGTTCTACAACTGCCTTAACAAAATTAGTCTTAATGTTTGTTTATACAAAAATAAAAGTATAAAAAGCTGATATGCAGTGAATGAGTTTTCTTTCGGTTGGCAAGAATAAACTAGTAACAGTTTGTCACCTCTATCCCAATTCCTATAAGCTGTCCACAGTTCCTGTTTGTGTTCAAGGGCACCTGAAACAAGGCACGTGAGGAGACAAATCACTCAGATACTTCTGTTATACTGCAAAGTGAAGCACACAGGAGGTTGGGGCGTCACTTTTACCTCAGGTACTTTCATAGTCCATTACTGAGCATGACAACATATTTCCGCTCCTATCACACAACTGAAAATAGAGAACTGAAAAGGAGGGAAAATCTTTGTTTAAATTCATCATTACATTTTTGAGAGCTTAAATACATGCACAGGTGACATGCACGGCACGGCTCATACTTTTCTTGATAGAAATTAAAGATTTTGTGGTACCTCCTGGACAGCTCACCCCACACCTGTGACTAATCAAGGATTTGCAGATTAAGACGAGAAACAAGACACTAGAACATAAAACCAAATATTAAAAGCAGGTTTTAAGTTACTTATTTTAAGTCTAAAGCTGTAACAGGAATATGTGAACTTGCACGAATACAAGTAACAGTTTTAAGTCACCTGTTTGTAATAGCAAGTAAAAAAAAAAAATCAACCAGATCATGTATTGCAGGCTATTTCTTCCAATTGCTAAACCACTTCTAATCTCTCTTCCTTTTCTGAGGCTGATGACAACTGGGGTGTGGTGAGGAAATGAAAGCCCAGGATCAGAAGTCAGCTTTCAAAAGGTAACAGTAGGTTCTTGGTTTTGCCAAACAGAACACAAGAATCATCTTGTACAGTTCTCTTGTAGAAGACAGAAATGCCATGCAGAGCACTCCCTCTTCACAGTGCATACATTCAAGAAGGAAGTTATCTCTTAGATAAAAGGCAGTGTCAGGAATTGCCCATCACCCTCTTTCCTCAGAAGGCGATGAAAGGGGGAACCTTACTTCTCTTACCACTTGTGTAAGAAGCATCTCACACTACTCATCTTGAAACTTGACAGAACACTGACTATTGCAATATAAGAGCAGCTTATTCCAGTTAGGGCAGCTTAGCAGTCTTACCCAAATGTTGCGAAAAAGTTTAAAAATGTGACACAGCCCCCCATTTATATTTGGAAGAAAAACCCTTCACCACCATCTCCTAAAATAAACCATTTATTGAGAAAAACCTTTTTTTTAAAATTTCATTAATCAGCCTTTTGCATAACAAATCCGAAGCTTGCCAAAAACAAATAAACAAAAACCCCAGTAAAAGTTCACAGTCAGTGCACTCAAACAGATTAAAAAACAAGGTCCATAACGCCTGATAACACTACAGCATTTTTCTGAACCTAGAGAGTTCAAAAATACTACATATTAACATTACAAGTTCTCAGTCAAATGAGAAACAGGAGAAGGAACAAAAAGGGTATGGTCCATATACAGTAGTAATGGCACTTTCACTGAAACATGCAGCTTCTTCCAACTTGCAGACACAGCACGTGAGCAACGTGCCGAGTAAAATGTACAGGAGCAGCAGAGGAAGTGACACCGTCACTTGTGCAGTCTTCGTTAAGGTCAACTTTTATACTGTTTCTCAGCACAGTCTTTATGTAAATATTACATACAGTAGTGATTAAAATCTTGTCAGAATAGAAAAGGCCAGAGATTAACTTCATTCTTCATCTGTGCAAACCTGTGAAGGAAGCAAAAGGCAGTTACTTCAGCCATCTCCCTCCTGCAGCAAGATGACAAAGGATCAATTTCTTTAGCACCTTCACATCCTTGAAGGTTTTCTTCCCTCCCTTGTTAAACAGTGATGCATTACAAATGTTTGAATGGGAGTACTGACATTCCCACTGTCACCATGCATCCTTTAGGTGCCTAAAGCAGTGTCTACCTCTGACGGACGGGATCTGCTACAACTGCACTGATGAGGGATGGGTGATGATCCCAAACACACTGCTACTGAACCAGAACAAAGTGATCAACTTTACGCTGGAAAATGGGACAGAATTCAATAACCTACTACACTCCTTCAAAAAAGAAGTTACTAATACAGTTCAATTTGTAGCTGTGAATATTTGCCCGTTCTTAAGGAAAGCATCACACCATAGTTCATGCAAGAACTGCAGACTGTTATACCAGCTGCCAGATAAAACATTCAGTATGACCTTAAGTATGAACTTAAAAGCAGAAGAATGGAAGAGTTCTCAAGCATGTGCTGGTTTCACTTTTTATGGAGGGGGCCCTTATCTCTAAAAACTTGTGCATTTGTACTTGCTAAAGTTTTTGCTGCAGAGCCCTTCAGATCCAATTAGCTACAACTGAGTTGAAGCCTGACTTGTCTTTTTAACATAAAGATAATGCATTTCAAAACAGCAGTAAAAGTTTATTGCATGGTGCACACCAGGTCTTGTAGTAAAATACTTGCTAAAAACAACACATGTGCTTCTGGAAAGTTGCCAATCCATGTTTCCTGGACAGCATCAATTTGCTACCAGCCCCTCACCATGGTACCAAGCCCTGTGGCATCACTGAATACAAAGAAGCCGACTAAAAGCTGTTCCCAATTCCTATCTGCAGTTTTTGTAGCCAAAGTCACCAGAGACAAACCTTGACAAAGGGATGATCGAGAAGCTGGCTGGCCGTCCACCTCATCTTTGGGTCACTTTCCAGGCAGTGGCAAAGGAAGTCTTTCCCTTCTGGGCTCACTTTGTCAGGAATAGGAGGTTTATGACCCATCCCCACTTTATACATGATCTGGAAGTTGTGCTCATATTCATGCCAAGGCCTCTGCAACAGTTAACAGCATTGCTAAGTGCAAACTTTAGTGAGTAACTTGCTACCCATTAGAGCATATATTTCTGTACTCCAGGAAATGAAAAACCATGCCAGTCTTTGCAGACTTAAGTGTGACAAACTGCTGAGAGTGGGACCAAAATTTGCAGAAAAACTGCTGAGAACAGTTTGCATTTCATCAGTACATGAAGCATCCCTACCTTGCCGGTGACCATCTCTATGACAACACAGCCCAGGCTCCAGATGTCTGCTGCACGTCCGTGCCCTTCTCCTTTAGCTCTAGTGATTACTTCTGGAGCCATGTATGCTTTGAAACAACATATATGATGCCATCAGTACATACAGCAGAAGGAACAGTATACATCAATTGACTGACTGGGTAAACCAAATGCTTTCTTAAATGCCCAATGAATTACTACTCAGGTTTTCTTGCTAAGTTTTGCCATCTGCTGGTTTCTTGTTCTTTGACATGTTTTCAGCACAACTGTCTTTGAATTTGAAAAGTGACAGCGAAAATGCTGTTACAGTACATGCTTTCAGTTACTGCCATTTTCTAAAAATCAATTAAGCAGCTGTTTAGTGAAAAGAGTACTGTTTCAGTAAGGCTGTGGAGAAAAATACAACCCCAGAAAACACATACTCCAGCATCTCTACAGTTACCCTCACAGTATACTATTCACTGGTATAATGTGAGAGATAAAAGATGGTTTTGGCTTCTGGATGTAAAGCACAAAACTAGCTAAGGTAAAACCAAGTTTCCCTGAAACACATGGTTTTACTCCAGCCCAGACTTGAGGCCGAGGTATCTTCTTTTATGGTAACTAGACAAGCACCTACCTAGCACAAGCTTCCTTACCTGCAGTCCCCAAGGTACTGTTCACTTCTCCAGGCATTGTCTGGGTGTTGTTCTTCAACTTCACTGAGCAGCCAAAGTCTCCTAGTTTAATCAGTCCAGATGAGGTAAGAAAGATGTTGGCTCCTAGGAAACACAAGGAAACACAGTAACACTTGTTTAAACCAGAGCTGAATTGAGGAATGAGGGCTTCCCAATATAGCCTTGGAAGCTGCAGTGGATAATAGCTGAATTCACACTTCGATCTTTACCTGTGAATTAAGTGTGGAACATGACACCATTAAAGATGTTCTGGTGGGTTTCTGCTAACATGAAGTGTACTGGAAGTTGACAAGTGTTCAAACAAAAAAAAAAAAAAAGCAGTATGGCAGGCAAATTAAACAGCTTTCCATATAAGCTCATTACAAAAAATGACTCCTTCAGGAATTCCAGTGCTTCTCCTTGTGAGCATTAAACTTGGAAGAAACTGCTTCCTGGCAGAGGCCATTGCTGTGTCCCTCCCACTAGTATCTCTTCAGTTCTTCTGAGTCAAGACAGATGATATCATACTTGTCAATAAAAATAGTGTGGCCAGCGGGACAAGGCACGCAATCATCCATCCCCCTGTACTCAGCTCTGGTGAGGCTGCACCTCAAGTTCTGTGTCCAGTTCTGGGCCCCTCACTACAAGAAAAACATTGAGGTGCTGGAGCGAGTCCAGAGAAGGGCAACAGAGCTGAGGAAGGGTCTGGAGCACAAGTCCTGTGAGGAGTGCCTGAGGGAGCTGGGGGGGTTTAGCCTGGAGAAGAGGGGGCTCAGGGGAGACCTTGTCACTCTCTACAAGTCCTGATAGGAGGCTGTAGCCAGGTGGGGGTTGGCCTTTTCTCCCAGGCAACCAGAGACAGGACAAGAGGGAATGGCCGCAGGCTGCACCAGGGGCGGTTCAGGTTGGACATCAGGAGGAATTTCTTCACTGAAAGGATGGTCAGGCATTGAAACAGGCTGCCCCAGGAGGAGATGGAGTCACCGTCCCTGGAAGTGTTCAAGACACAACTGGGCATGGCACTCAGTGCCATGGTTTAGTTGTTTGACAGGGTGGTGGTCGGTCCGAGGTTGGACTCAATCCTGGAGGTGTTTTCCAACCTTAATGACTCTGTGGTCACAGCTGACTTGCAAAACAGAGCTTAGAGCATTTTATTACATATACTACCAAGTGCCTACTCCTATTGCACTTTACTTCCAGAGTAATTTTTGGAGGAGGACTACCATTTAAATAACTGGCTATACTGGCAGTGTACACTAGAACAAACGTCCCTAGCATAGTTAAAAATCTCCAAGGGGAATCTGCAAGTGGCTTCAAGTCAGTTGCTCAACACAACAGTGGAAAATAAGCCAAGTGGTTTTGACAACCTGTGGTTTTCTTTCACTCAACATCCTGCCAAAATATTTGTGTTGACAGCAACAGAAAACAGGTAGAGCAGAAGGAGCTCCTTATGTCAGGCCACATTCTGGATTCTGCAAGAATCACAATGAAAGCACAAGTAGGTTGCAAGTATCACCTGGCAGAAATAGAACTTCAGCTGCGATCTTTCTTGAGGAAAGATGGATAGTACGCACAAAACAAAACTGCTCACCTACTCCAGGAGTAGGCAGATGTTGGGGATTTCACTACACGTAGCCTCTTCCCATGTCACACAAAAGATTAATTCAAAAATGGCTCATCTCAATAGAACCTTCCAAAGCTTCTCACTTTTGTTCTACCTTGAGCAGTGCAGAAATTCTTGGCTGCTCCTTCTTTGTGTTAGTCTTAGTTAATAGCTTTTTCCCATTCACTTGGTTGGGCATCCCCAAGATATTCATAGAGAATACAAAGAATCCTCGAAAAGCTCAAGTCAAAAAAAGGCAGTGCACATCAATGATGCCGAAACCCTGCCTGTTTCTCAAAGGACTCTCTGACTACTCTGACAAAAGTTGGTAACTATTTAGTCCAAGAGGTGTTACACAGAACTGCAATTAATGGGTGAGCAAAATCATTAACAGAATTAAATTCCAACCTTCAGTTACTGTAGACTTTTACAAGTCCTCAAAGAATTAACATTCAGGGAATACAACTCATCTGCACATTGTGTGCAATGGTTTTCCACTTCTGGCATTTAGATGCTTGCACATACTCCAGAATTCTTCCACTGGATTCTGCAGTTTGCCATCAGTGGGACCTATGTTCAGAGTCACCCTGCAATCACAGGCGTGTGTAATGGAGCTGGGTAGACCATCCCTCAGCTTCCTGAACGAAAGAGGATCCAGAAAGACACAAAGCAGTACAAAGAGGCTGTTTGATGGGACACTAAGTATGGACAGTGCATTAGGAGAGTGACAGCTTCTTTTTCCTTTGAACTACTGTCAACTGCTTTTCAAATGTTTTCAAGCAGTTGCTTGTCAGATACAAAATAGGTGCACTTACCCTACACAAAGAGCTTAGGAAGAACAGTCCTCACTAGCAAACATTTTTTAAGGATGTTAGGGAAACCTGTGTTTCCATTCCTCAAGAAAGCAACATGAAAATTTCACAGAAGACTACTAAGTGGTTTCCAACTACTACATTGGGTGGAGCCTGGCAGTGCTCAAGTGCAACAATCTCTCTTCTGACAGAATTTAGGCTACTGGAATAGTTTAGTTTAATACAGTTCAGAACCTTCTTCCAAGGCCTTTCAAACTAGAGTTTGTCCCTTTTAATAAAAAGTAATGACAATTTAGCCTTAGTGTTACCATGAAAGCTCCTGTGAGCCCTTTTCCTGAAAGCACTTAGAACTGTCAAATGGAATAAAGTACTGAACCAAAGTTTCACGAAGAAGACAGAGACAGCACTTGAAGACTCATGTTGCAGACACCTTCTGTCAGCTTCCACTGATGTGGTGTTGCTGGAACCTGTTTTGTAAACTGCTTGTTCAGAAACCAAGACCAGACTGTAGAAGGAGTCTTTAAAAAGGGTCTCCTTTGTTAAACGAAACCTGCACAGAATCCAGCAGGACCTGTGTAAGAACAGCAGTACTTTGAAGATGCCCGATGCTTTTTCACCTCTGACAGTTAATACTACTGGGAATGTAACAAAATTCCTACATATCTGCATGGTTAATAGGCAAAATAAACCCAAAGACCAGGAGTAAAACAGCAGAAAGGGACCACCCTCGCCCATCTGTTCCCTCTCCCCTTACGCATGCACTGCCTGAAGCACCATCACTGGATGCACTTGGCAGAGGCAGGAGGTTGCCCAGTTGTGCACAGCCCTCCTGCTGTTACACCACAGGTCCTCCTGAGCACACTGCAAAGAGCAAGTGTCAAAAGCCACACCCCTGCAAGAGCAGCCAAAACCTAAAGCATTTAAACTCAAGTTTCATGCCCTGTACCTCTGCCAAATCAGCCCCATACTAAGAACAGTGAAAACTGCACTAGCGCGATAGTCCAAAGGTTTTGGTAGAAATCCTCTGAGTTCATGGAGCTGTACAAAAATCCCCACTAAAGGCTGGGCTGTAATTCCAGAAAAAGAGGCAGGTCAGACATTCCACAGCAGTGCAGCAGCCAAATTCATTCAAGAAACAAGAAGGCCAAATGCTACTCTTGGATGAGAAAATCAGCTTTTGCATACTCTTTCTCTCAGTCTCTTATAGAGCTTGACACATGCCCAGAGTCTCCTGTTGCACAGTTTTCCAGCTCCTGCTGAATGAACTTCCTTCCTTTCTGCTCATCAGGAAGGCAGGATAACAGAAGCCTTGAGCTAACAACAAGGTTAACATGAAGACAACAAAAAAGTAGCAGTTTGATGAAGACTTTTTCATACAGAGCATCTCATTCACAGGTTTCTGATTTACTAAAGCTTCAGATACAATCCTTTCATTTTCTGTATTCATCCAAGCACTCTTCAGGAACATGCCCTTCTCTCCTGAAGAGAATCCACCAGGCATGGCCTCATTAATTCCTCTCAATTCAGCACTTGTGAGACCACACACCTTGAGGGCTGTGTCTTGTTTTTAGGCTCTCAAGTACAAGAGAGACAATGAAACACTGGAGCAAACCTAGGAGAGTGGCATCAAGATACTCAGAGGGCTGGTGCACCCAACGTACAAGGAAAGGCTGCAAGATGGGTTTGTTCAGGTGGCAGAAGGGATGCCCAGGAGTGTGTGTGTGCAGGGGATTTATTGCTGTTTCCAGCTGTGTAATGGGAGGATAGCAAGACTGGAAACAGACTTTTCCCTCCAAGGCACACTGTGAAACGGTTATGCAGCAATGGACACAATAGCAACCTCTGCAGATTCCAGGGAGCCATCAGGAAAAAGCTTTTCACAATGGGGATAGGTCAGTCATTGGAACAGGGCCTCTCCATCCCTGGAGATACATGTGTCTCACCTCAACCATGTCTTGAGCAATCTGATCTAATCTGACATCAGATCCTAAACTGAGGCTGGCCCTGTTTAGGACAGAGGGCTCAGAGATGTCCACAGGTTCCCTCCAGCGTTAAACATTCCATCATGCTGCATCACTGAGCAGAACAGCTTCCTTATAAAAAGTGAAATCATTCTAACCAAGGAAACTGGGCTTAGCCACAGGAATTAAAATTCAATACCTAGAATAGAGTTTAAAAGAGTATCACAAGAGACTATCTCCAGCACCATCTGCTTTTCACAACGATGCAGACTAAGCAAAAGCAGTGCAGCCAAATGTAACAACCAGCCAACACAACCCTCCATCTGCCCTCACCACCACAGGCTGAAAAACGTTTTTGGCAGCTGCATCTTGCTTTTTCTTCTACCCTCATAGAGCTGGATGCCATAACAGCATCTGAAAGACAACGGTGGCACAAGGGGACACTACTAACTAAAAGTCTATTTTTGAGCACAAGGTACTTGCAGACACCAAGTACAGGTGTCTTGCAGGATACAGTTAAACAATCATTATATGAATTGTTTATCTGCTGCTAAAAGAAATAGATCCACAGTGATGTTTAGCAAACTGGCCATGAGAGATCTAGTGTGATCTGACAGCGAGATTTTCACAGGAAAGCAGTTTTAACAGTCTGAATGTCATTCTGCCCTATCAGAAAAATAAGAGTGCCAGTCTACACAAGAGATAAAATTAAAACTGGAGTGTTCTTTACTGCAGTTAGCCTGAAAGCTTGGGGATGCAATGCTAGCATAAAAGGAGTCAATGAGCAAAAGACTTCCAATGCATCAGGTAACCTTTATAAAAATACCCTCTGGGGGCTGTATTTATATTCCGCCATGGAGTTTCAGGAAGGTCTGGCTATACACAGATGTGCCTGCAGTGACGCTCTGTTACTCTCAAGAAACACCCCAACATTTGATGTAAGGAACCTGCTGCGACAGAAATGCTCTCAGGTAACACAACATTACAGTTCTGTTAAACAGCTTTTCATACTCCATGCATTTCCCTGAAGAGCAGAAGACCTATTTGGAAACATATCCAGATATCAGCAATGACACTGAGCAGCACAAAAGAAATCCCTGTCAACCAGCCTCAGATTTTGATCACAACAAGCTTCCAGGAGAGCATAATCCAGCTAAGCAGAACCTGGACAAGGAATGATCAAGAAAAGGGCAAGGAGGGAACTGAAAAGCACAAAGGGAAATCCACAACTGGAGAGAAACCTTTGGTGAGGAAGGAGAACCAGAAAAGGTAAGATTGCTGGGGAATGGGAGTGAGGGAAAATGTTTTCTAGAAAAAAAAAGCCAAAACTGACTCAAGAGTGGCCTACCTGGGTGGAAGGCCTCTGGATCGTAGATAGTTCTTTTCCCAAATGAGAAGCACGAGGCCAAAGGACCAAGAGCAACTGGGAACCTCCTACACTGCTGCGGTGATTCAAAACCCTGTGAGCAAGAGGGACATAGAAACCCAGCATCGTTGGGTTGCACTGCCTTGTCACAAAATGAGCATTCACAGGGCATATTGTGCGCATTGCTTCCCCTACCTTTACCTAAGTTTCCTGCCATTGGTGAGCCAAACATGCCAGACTAACAAAACCAAGATAACCAGACATGGAGGATGTTGTTGGAAGGCGCAGAAAAAGAAAAATGAACCTGAAATGAGGACTGACACCGGGTATCTTAAATGCCAGGCCCAACCCCCCTTTGGTTTCTGTAGTTTCAGTCCGCTAATTATGTACGCAAATGCTGACAGCCAGGCACGAGAAGATAAATGTATGGAAAAAAAACACTAGATAAAGGGATATCCTAAAATCACTTAAGTTCTTTTAACAATGGTTTTGTTACTAAGTTTAATCAGCCATTCATCTGAAATTCCAAAACTCTTCAGGAAAATGGAACCACAAGGAAAAGTTCTGATGCGCAACTCTAGCACTGTACACTGCCTGTCAGCTCCAGAAAACACCAGTTACTTGCACAGACAAGAAGGAAAACAGCAGTACATAACTCAGTACATTATTACTAAAATGCAAGGACTAAAAACTGAGTTTAGGTAAATTGCCAATAATCTTAAGAACCTCTAAAGAAACTATATAAATTATGGGCAAAATTTATGAGTTTGAAATGACAATTGTAATGTTTTTTATGATCTACACTTAGAAGAAAAAGCATGAAACTAGCCATTAACTTGTAAACTGAAAAGTTAGTGGAAGGCTTTATACAAATAATGGCTGCATAGATAATGCACACTAAATATGCAAATACATCCACCCATCCTTCCCCCTGCTCTCATCTACCACACTGAAACAACAGCATTACCTTTTTGGTTAACATTACCTTTAATGTCTCGATGAACGATGCCATGTTCATGTAGTACGTTGATAGCAATCGTGATCTGCTTTGAGTAGAGCCTAATGACATGCTCCTGAAGGCCCAGCTTTGACACCTCTTCCAGAGTGCCCTCATCACAGTACTCCATGAAGATGTACATTTCTTCCTGTTGTGGGAACCAAACCAGATTTCACTGGGTATCATTTTTAATATTTTGAACACTGAATTAAGACAAATGAAAGTATCATGTAATGTCTTAATGAAAGTATCACTTATTAGATGAAGTATCTAATAAATCATCTCTTCAGAACTCTATTCTCTCTAGCATGCTGCAACCTAACATATTCTATTGCACAGCTATGGAAACTCTGCTGCAGGCCTATCTGCATCATTTGTACACAACTGATACTATTTGGTGGTATAAAAATACAGTGCTTTGGCATCAACCAAAAGACACTCTGGAAATCTGGCAGGTGTATTACACAGAAATTTAAGGAGATTCTTTCCTTATTTAGAGAAGGGGGAAAAAAAAGCACAAAATGATGTTTTGGGCTTGTTTTTTAACCCTTCTCTCTGTCCCAGTTCCTGCAGTATCATGTGTTGATTGCTTGGGATGGGCAAGTTTTTTGTTCTTTGCTGTGGCTTGAACAAGCATGCCAACTCTAACTCACTTTAAGGAAAAATTAGGTTTTTGCTCCCACTCTGTCTCCAAGCCCAGCTCATTTCAGACAGACTGAATTAATATAAAAACATGGCAAAGACACCAAGCTCTTAGAAACTAGTCTGAGAAACCAATGACCCAGTGGCACAGACACCCAAATTTGTGTCTCCAAGTAGAGAAATGCAGAAAGCAGCCTATGTCCCCTTCTAAACCAGCAAGGGGTCACCAAAACAACTTATTCTATATTGAGCAAATCAGTCAAATCCAAGCAGCACTTTCCAGCAAGACATCAGGACTTGAGACTCATAAGTGGGAAAAGCATGTGGGAAGCAGAGAGTAATAAAAAGTTGGGTATCTCAGCACACAACTCTGGAATCCAACTCTGAAGAAAAATACACTTCATTAGTTCTGCTGCTCAAGCAAGAAAACTTGCTTCTTCCTTCTGAAGAGATGCTAGCCAAATTCCAATATTTGTCTGGCATCAAGATTTAAATGCCAGCACAAGATTTTTCCAGGAATCAACAAGATACAATACGAGTACAACCTTTGCTGCTAACAGGGACAGGTTTTAGCCTGTCGAGTCTTTTTCTACATACTGAAGTTACCATACCACAGATGATACAACTTGCTTTTAGACCAGTTCAACAGAGTAGCAACATAGAATAGCTCCAGCATTACTCACTCTATTCACTTATTTTAAGTCTTCTCTGTTTATGTACCAGTTCCAAAAAGTCTCTCCAAACTATGTTTCAGAGACCTCAATATCCAGAGGAAAAAAGACACACTGCTATTCACAGAGATAATCAGACAAGATTAACTAGAATGTTCTCATGTAAAAATCTCCAATAATGCAAAGCCTCTGAAAATTTTCTCTTTGCCTTATAAAAAAGCCTCAAAAATTAATGTTTTCTTACCCTGTGGAGCTCCACACCAAAATAACGAACCAGATTAGGGTGTTTGATGCCTTCAAAAATCTTCAGTTCATCAGCTGTTTCTTTGATGGTTTTGTGATCATTAGGTTGAAATCTTATCTGCAAGAAAGATTTGTCATTATTTTGCTGCTGTTTCAAATTAATAAGGAACAAAAAAAGCAAACAAGCCATCCTAAACTCAAAACACAACAATAAGCTTTTGTTGTTGTTGCTGTTGTTAAATAGCGTCATCACACAAAAAGCCCTGGAATACCCTTCTCCATCCCCAGTCTGAAACAAATAAAGCACACTAACCTATTTCTGGAAAATTACCTACAACTATGATGATTTATAAACTTTATAAGAGCAAAATGCTGTTACTTAAATGGGTAAATACACATATGTGTGCACATATCTATCTCTTCTGTGCTTGCCTTCTATCTCAAGTGTGGTAGACAGGCACAATACAAGAAAATCTGAAAGCAACATCAGGGAGAGCTATCATCCAACAACAACTATTTGCCAGGTACTTCATCACCAGAGACTCTAAGGGATCTCTCTGAGAGGTTTATTCACTGAGAACAAGGCAGCTGCAAGGAAAAAGTGTGGCACGGAGCAAATACAATCAAAGGTTTTGATGAAAAAAACAGGTTGTCATTACTTCTCCTACAATATGCTGTGATGCACTGTTCAATAAGGAAAAACATGATCAGGTATTCTGAAAAACTGATTTAAAGCTTCTAACCACACAAAGATAAGCAAGATGAATAGCAAGTTATGGAAGATGCGACTTTTACCATATTGTTAGAAAAGAGAAGCTTCATTAATTAAGTGCAGAACAACTACTAAAGAAATAAATGCACATATTTTGCCTTTGGCTGCTAGGATGTTATGATTGTTATGTTCTGTGTAACAATTCCAGGATACAGTTTGTACTCAAACAGTGGTAAAATTAAATATATGAAAATTACAAAAAGGTGACAAACTATATTCAACTATTTTACACATTCCCTAATGCATAGTTGCAATACTATGTATCTGTAGTAAAGCTACAAATACTTAGTATTTGAAGTCATTTTAATGACACTGTGGTAGAAGTAATACAGTGTGAAGAAATCTTGGTGCAAGGGCAGGGGAATGCAGTGTTCCTAACCAGTTTAAAAAAAAAAAAATCAATAAATCTATCTTCTCCCAAGTTATTCTTAAAGAAATCCAGAAAAGCCTTTTATTTGGAAGTTGCGAACAGTTTGCATTCAAGCCCAGTGAAACAAACATCTGTCAAATAACATCTATTTATGAATTTACTCCAGCTTCTGCTAAAGAGCACACACATGCTAATCTGTGAACAGCATCTGCCTCTAGAAAGCAACTTTGAATTACAGAAACAGTGCTACTGATGGGGGAAAAAAAAGTTATTTCATCAGGAAAAAAAACAGCAGCAACAAAATTTCAAGTGTTGGTATTAGTCAGTGACTGAGTATGGTACAAGAAGTTAAGCACAAGCCCAGTCTTGCTTTTCCACACCTTGGAGATCACACACGTATTGTGTATGTGTAAGAACGGGCACATAAAATATAACTGCTGCAACATGCAATGGCTGTCACAGCAACTGTTGTAAACAGTTAATGCTTGCAGCTGTCTAAAGATATAGAAATGCAATAAAACTAAACAATAATTTAAAAGAAAAACAACCACAAGGTGTTGTAGGGGAAACAGATCTCTACACCTACACAGCTTTACTTACTTCTATCCTGAAAACTAGATTTTCTGTACCCACCAAGTTAGTCAGCAGTTTTGTGACTCAACCTAGCTCACACTACAGGAGAAGCTGAAAAACATCTGATGTCACACTTCCTATCTTTTGCTCTAAGGAATGAAGAAAAAAGTAATAAAATGTGAGAGGAAACAGTGCGAAGTAAAATATAAATTTGTGTACAGTCTTCACTAAACTTGCAAAATTATTTAAAATCTCTTAATGGAAGTTCACATATATTAAGCATTCATTTAAATTCACAACCATCCTATGAAATTAGTAAAAAACACATTATCCATTTTACATACATTTAAACTGAAAGTTATAAACTGAAAAGCACCTTAAGGAGGAAAAAGTGCTAACAGCAGCTGTGGCTACATGAAGAAACAATTTGTCTTCCCATCCTTTCCCCGTTAGCTAACAGCAGTGTGCAGAAGCCCTCAATGCCTCCTACGTCACCCACATTTTGTTTAGGAAAAAAAAAACAAGGGCAGCAGTGATTCTTGTATTCACAGTACTCACCTCCTTCATGGCCATCAGCTCTCCAGTGTCAACACTGATACAGGTATAGACCTTCCCATACTGGCCTTCACCTGCAAAGTTAGAGTAAGGAAAATTCAGTGCACTGCCTTCAACAAGCAACAGGTCCTGCAATGAGGAAACATCACTGAAAGCAGCTTGTCAACGCTTTTTACCGTTCTTTTAATTTAAAACTCCACGTAGCTTTTTAACTGTAACACTTAATACCACATTCATAGCCCTGAATTCAAGCTCAATAAAAGTAAAAACATTAATAGGCTGACCTGAAAGAAAACTTCTCAAGAAAGAAAGACTTTCCCCTAATATCCCAAACCAGAGAGTAAAAAATGATCATATGGGGAAAAAATAAGATTAGTGAATTAAATCCCAGCATTCAAACTCATTTCCATTCATATTTCTGGTTCTTCCAAATGTAGAACTTGAACATTTTACAGGGTTAAACACATGCAGATATCACAAAGTCATACCTAAGTAATCATCCTAACCAAATCCTTCTCCTTGTTTCCTGTTATTTGACCAATGAAAACTTCAATGACATTCTACATTAAGAAAATCCTAGCCACAACACTATTTTGTATTTTAACATTTTGATTTCAGTAAAGCTGATAATACCTATGTGGAGACCCAAGATTCTTAAAGATAGTCTTTGATTTCCTTCGTGAATACCAAGTTTGGTATTGTAGCTAGATAAATGAAAGTATAAAGAACATACCAATTTTGTTTCCTCTCTGCCACTTGAAAGTCACTTTTCTCAAACCTACGTGCATGACATTATCGTAAGATTTCGGTGTGTCACAAACTTGGCCAATGATGTTCTTCCTTCTCATCTCTCTGTATCTCCTTTCTTCAAACAACTGAACAGACTTTTGAACAGCTTCCATAGGAGCTTGCTTGGAAGCAGTGTCTAAAAAGAGTGATGAATAATTTCCGTGACTGAGAAATGCTCGCTGTTATATTTTGTTACCTTTTGATATCACATAAAGCAACCAGAGCTAAAAGAAAACTATTCTGTCAGTCTCGTTAAGATGTAGGAAAAGAATAAGACATTTTAACAATCACATACGAAACTATCACTTATGAATCACGTACGAAACTAAGCTAAAATGAAAGTAGTGGTCCTTTCCTAATCATCTCTTACTTGATTCAAGGAAATCACATTTATGAAACACAACACACTTGTTTGCTTTTGACCTGTAACTAACCTCTGATAGTGGAAATATGTTAGGGTCATAAAAGCACTAAGGAAAGAAGGACAGGTAAGGTTTTGTTCTACAGAAATATGAGAGTTTTCCTGAAAGGAAATCTAAATTTCAAAGATTTAGAGGTATTGGAAACTCCAGCTTTTGAGTCTTATCATGAAACAGCATCCTAGTGAGTAAGACCAAGGAGATCTCAGGGCAGCATTAGTTCATCCCCTCCTTGTAAAGCACAAAAATTATACACCTGTCACTGCTGGCACCAGTAGCCTAACCTGTTCCTGGCAGTCTCCAAAAGATGGAGATACTGATACGCCCAAACTATATATTCTACTCCCCTACCCATAATTAATACTATTTCCTCTATATTAAATATGCCTTGCTGTAATTTTAAACCAAAATCTTTCTCTTATTCACAGTGGATAGTAAAACCAGTTCCCATTACAGCAATCCTCTAGAAATTTTCAAGTTTTTCCTCATTCTTCTTTTTTAGTTTAAGCAAACTCAATTTCCTTTAGTATTTATGTTCCAACTTCTAGATTTCAAAACAAGAATTTGTAATTCTTTCTGTGTTCTGTGTAAGACACATAATGAGACCAGTTTCTAATGTGACAGAAATGTTTTTCTCGTGTTTCATGAGGCTCCACCCTGCCACAATACATGCAAACAAGCTTCATGTATCAATCCATACAGTATAGGAGTGTCTGAAGTAATCAGGTTACTTTCAGTTTCATGAAAATCAGTAGTAGGACAGAGATAAAGGGGCCCCACAATAGCCTTAAATTTAGGAAATAGTGTGGGATCACACCCTATTAGACAGACAAAATAAGAAAATCCCACACTGGTGAGAGATCTTGGGAAGTGAGGAAGTGCTTCCTACTGTCACACAACTCATAATTGGGCACTGAATAGGGACAGCAAAGTTCTGCAATTCCTATATAGCAATAAATGAACTCAATTTTATAGAACACTGATAGTACCTTTCAGAAACTGAAAAGAATTAACTTTTATAAAGTTTAATTACTCCTACCTCAAAAAGTAACCTTGTGATTCTGTTAGCAATATCCTATACCTGCAATCAGGGTTTTGTTTTTTCTCCTTCCTATGTATAAAGCTGTGAAAACCTCTTCACAATCCCCAATAAAATCCAACCTTTCAGTACAGAATTGGTTTAACAGACATTACATGATAGTGACTCCTAAACACCTACCTTTGGTCTGGCTGATTAACGTTCTGAGCTCCCAACTCCGCCGGGATGAACCAATTGAATCTCCTTTTGGATACAACGGCTCTAGAGAAATAACAGTGTGAGCACAGAAGTAGCTTTATCTCGTATTAAGGATTATGCCACTATATTCAGCAGAAGCTGAGATCTTACATATAGGACTAATACACCCTCCATGTATAGCAACATATGCTCTTTAAATCAAAATCGACTTATCTTTAGAAAACAAATTATGAAACAGAATTTCATTTATATAGAAACAGAGATCTCCTTCCACAACTGAAGGAAGCACTTCAAGCCAGGGTACTCAGAATCAAATATGCAAGATATCTGTAGAAAAACTATTTTCTAAGGTTCCTTAGAATAAGACTTGTATTCATTCCAACCTAAGCCACCTTCCTTTTCATATAGATACAAAACAATGGAATAAGCATGAGGCAGACAGTATTTTCCACATCTGCTCAAAAACTAACAAAGATGAAAAAAATCCCCCACACCTCTTAATATAAATTTTTAAGGCATTTCTCTCTATGAAAACCAGTGTGGATGACCACAGTATCAACTCTATTTTGCTTCAGATTTTGTACATCCTTTTAATTTGCACAATAGATCTTTCAAGGTATTTGTTACAATAAATAACATACACAGGGGCTGGGGAAACCTGAAGGAGAAGCCCTGATCAGGACATCAAGTCACACATCCTGTCCCTTCTTCCAGGATTCAAATAACAGCAAGTATTTGTAATATGAATACTTCAGGGATAAAGAACTGGACAGAAAACACTTCACTGTCCTGATGGATCCAGTTCATACCTCATTAACCGTGTTTCGAAATTTACTACCAAATGGGGTATATAATTCAGAAATCGTACTACTAATTTCATTCTGAACATTGGAACTTAGTAAGGCACCAGGAAATCCCTTCAGATACAATTCAGAAACAATATGAACGGCAAGAAAATAGTGGATATGTCTGAGAACAGAAGGACTTGTTCTGACCATATGAGCCTACGAGTTAAAAATCTAAGATTTCTGAATGCGATGAGGTGAAAAAAAATTTTGGAAAGGGTAAGAACTGGGAATAGAGAGAAATATGTTAATGACATAAAGCATCTGCACATCCAGGTCACAATTTGTTACTGTGACAATCACCTTCTCGCTCTTCAGTGGGACTGGAGTGACGACTAAGGGATCTGAACTGCAACTCAGCTGCTATTGAAGCAAGTCGATCATTTTCAGGGACACTGGAACCCCTGTTAAAAAGAGCCATCATACTAATTAACTTGTCATTAGTATTTATTTAGTGCAATGCTAATTTAACTGCAGTTTTTAAGAGACAGAACCTCTGAAGCCTAGGATATGAACCATGAAAGCAACATGAAAGAAAAACTGATGCTGAAAGGTAAACAGAAAATCCTCTCTATGCTATTTTGCCCCCAAAATGAAGACTTTCTATATGATTTTAGTTATGCTGCTCTATGAAAAAGCCCTAAGCTTCCAAAGCATAAACTACTTCAAACTGTTTCTTGCCCATAGCAATAGAATCCATTTTCATGACTTGTAACCTACTACTAAGACAGCTGCTGCAGGATGCAGCTTGTGTCAGGGTTGGATATACGATCAGAAGTGATTCAGCTGGTGATAATGTGAGCCACATCATCAGATGACAGGTAGTAACTGAATTCGTACGTGCCTAGTGCACTGCAAATACAGTCATAGTCCATAGTCATTGAGTCAGAACTAGTGGGAAGAGACACGAGCTGGTTGACAGGAAGGACACTGGTAAATGACAGCAGCCTGACTGCTTGGAGGCCCCAGTTCTTCCAGACAGCACAGAGTGGAATCAGATGCCTCAGAGTAAGAGCCAGATGAATAAGAAGGCTGAACAGAAAGGAAAACAATACTAAGAGAAACAAGACTTAAATTCTTAGGTCTTCAGGCACCTTCCTCCAGCCCCAGACAACAATTAGTCCACTCATGTTTTAGAGCTGTAAATTCCTTGTGGAAGTATTTCTACCATTAACTCCCTTTTGGATAAGGCTCCCTTTCAATTTTTAAAGTTTGATGGGGAAGAATTGTGACTGATGTCTCCTTAAACATAATGCTTTAGAGGTATGAGCTAAATGTTACTGGAAAGTGGGCAACATTGTTAAATCCTTCACTGAAAGCTAACAACTACAAAAAGATGAAGGTACCTGACATCACAAGGTGCACACACACCTATGAGAGGACTACCCTACAGTCTTATAGTTGTTTCCAAATTGTATCTGATTATTACCCAAGAACAGTTCAAAAAAAACAAACAAACAAACAAACGTAAAACCAAACAGGAAAAAAACAGAAACAACAACCTTGAGAACAGAAGCCAGAACCGAAGACAACCTATTCCCATGCAAATGTTCTCCATACAATGTTTGCTTTGCACTTCCTACTACTGCCCAACTAGATTTTGTAAGTTTGAGCAGGAACTGAAATTAACTAGTGAAAATCCTCATTATTCTTTCAGGAAGTTGAGGTTTTAATGAGCAAGAAGGCTAAGGTGGTTCTCAGCATATACAGAGCAACAATTCCTGATGCACAAAATGCTTAAAAACAAGCAAAGCTACACAACCTCTAAAACAAGGCAGCAGCTGAACAGAGGACCCTAAGCACCACAGCTTTGAATGCAGATGTCTAAACCCTATTTCAGGCCCATCTTGGGCATCCACACCTTTTATTGATCCAGAAAGTCTCTATGCACATTATTAGGCAAAAATTATAGTAAAAAGGAAGAATGCTTGATAATTTTTGGCTCTAGCCCTGGATAAATAATAAAATGATGAATAATAACCAGAGTTAGCTCATAAATTGACCATCTATAAAGGTTATTAGCATAAACCTACTGTAAATGAATAAATATCAGAAAGCTCAATGTAAACAACCAGGTATTTGTACTTTGGATTTTAATTTCTATATTGGTTTGTTTTTTCTTTTGGTTGTTAAGAAAAACTTCACTAGAACTATGGTGGCATTTGTGCACCATGCACTGCCTAGTATGATTGATTGACAGAGTTCCTACATTCAACTTTTCATAGATATTTAATGCTTATAATAATGTCTTAAATGTCTAAAGAGTTTCCAGAAAGTGTACGAAGTTTCTGTCTTTGTGATATTCCAGCACTGGACTCCATACTTTGCCAAACCACAAACCACTTCAATTGATCCAAAAGATTCCATTTCTCTTTTGGAGAACAAATAAATGAAATTCATAATTAAGACTGCAATGCATCAAAGTTTGCAACTTTCTTTTAACTATACTGAAACAAAAAAAAAATTGTAGGAATTTATTACATTGTAATATTTTGCCTTCTTCAATAAACAAAACCCCTAAAAAACTCAGCAGCCTTCAAAACTTTGTCTCTGCTTTCATAATTTTTTTGTTCAAATTATTCCTAGCTCATACAGGGTATTAAATGCCACTTAAAAATCTAGACAGTGCATTAAAAAAACCAAGATCATGGACTATTTTATGAACAACTATCAAAAAAATAAAAGCTGAGAACTCTAAGAAAAATACAAGTCTTCAAAAAACACTAATTATCCATCCCACTGTCAGGTTATAAAGCTACCAGAATCTCTCAGTGAAAATTCTCTAGAATGTTACTCAATTGAAAAGGCTATTCAAATGCTGCAGACTACTGCCTACTCTGTCTTTTTCATGAGGGGCTTAAAACAGAGGCATGAAGGATAAATAATGTCTGTTTTAATGACAAAAATGTCAAGATGTATTTCCAACCAAAGAAAAAGGCCTAGATTCACAAGCTGTACATCTGGAGGCTACTGTAAAAGGCTCAAGTCACATCTTGTAATAAAAATAAACTGAAAAAACTTGCAGAAAAGATTGCATATAAAAAGTGGCAATTTACTTCCCTCTTAACAGCTTACTGCATGCTTCTACTGTGCATCTGATAACAAATCAAACTATGATGGTTTTCTGGCTCACAACTGAAAATTACTTATTACAAAACAATTCATAACCAAGTAATGTCTGAGTTCACTTTGGTCACCATCAATCTGTTGTTCCTTCACCACCTCGTTTTTTTCTCTATCAGCTGTGTGATACAGTCAGGTGTGCGTATCCATTCATATCAATTTCTGTCCTGGAGAACTGTCAGTACTCTGCAGTAGAAGTAAGAATCCAAAAAGCTATTTTTAAATCCTAAGGCAGCACCACTGAGTTAAGAGCAGTCTTTTCACAGTCAGGGGTGCAGGGGAAAAAAAAGGTAAAATAAAACTGGGAGACATGTCAGTGGTCTGACTGCAACATGGGAAGAAGAAATACCGACAGCTTGAAATTATAACAGCCAAATCAAAGGTCAAAAAACAAGAAAGATACTAACATAGGTCTGTCAAAAAAAAAAGTCACTCATGATGATACAGAAGTGATTTCTGTTACATATCCTGATACAAGAATAGTTTCTTTCATATTAAGTTTATTCTGCACCACCCTAAGAAGCCAAATGTGTAGCATGAAATAATTTTTTAAAAATCCTCATATGTTTAATTTTGCATTTGCCACTATACAGTATTTCAAAATATTTATGATGGACAATAACAATACCAAAACTGTTAGCTAACATGAAAAAAAAGGAAAATCCTTGCACTTATTTGTATCTTACAGTTATCTTAGTGGAAGTGATTCTACCATTCTAAGTGTTAGTTATCAGTACTAATTATTTACTAAGGTTATACCAATGAGCTGACTGGCGTATGTTCATTGCATGGACATTTTACTGAGCAAATCTGCAATCCACGTCAGAACTGCATGCTGTAAGTACCACACCGTTCAGGCATTTTGAATCTGCAAGTGGTCTCATCACCAATTTCTAAGACACGTG
This sequence comes from Melanocharis versteri, assembly GCA_013397845.1. NCBI lineage: Eukaryota > Metazoa > Chordata > Aves > Passeriformes > Melanocharitidae > Melanocharis > Melanocharis versteri. The sequence continues at coordinate 1,603,939 of VZTG01001880.1, read as the reverse complement.
ATTTTGCTCAAGTCAAACATGAATGAAGGAGCCAGTGGAAGACACGATGGGAGGGAAGAGCGCGGTGCGGACGATCTATTAGGATGTACGTGGGAAGAGTTATGTGGGTGATGTGGGGAGGATGAGTCTGCTACGTCACGGAGCGCAGCTACCTGGTCTCATTTGCACTGCTGAGAGGTTTGGGCTGGGCTGAGTCGCTCCCGACGGGAGCGGGGCGACTGACAGCAACGCTGCCATGGCTCCGTGCATCGCAAGGGACGCTCCGCGTGCTGTGGCAAGAAGAAAAACTTCAGGAAACAGTTTAAAAAAAAAATGTATGGAGTTGAAAGGTTGTTTTAGAAACAAAATATTGTGAAGTGTGTATAATGATGCCTGATTTTAGAAGTTTTTCAATTACATAAAGATTTTTATATGGAATAACTCTGGGTCTCAGAAGCTTCGTGGGCTGCCAAGGTGTACAGTAATAATAATCCTCAAAATAAAAATCTTCAAATCTTTAGAATACTACTAGTTTCTGCCAACAGCTAAATGACTTCTGAAAAAAATGTCAACTGTAGAGTTTCTCACTGTTGTCATATTGAAAAATAGGGCCCCTCTGTGTAAAATTACGCATGGTGATGCTTATTTTGAAATTTTTTTAAATTATTTTTGCATTAATTCTCATGTCAACTCTTTCAAAGGCAAGAGAAAAGATCCACTGTTTTAAGCTTATTCACAGCAGGTTGGTAATGACGCAGAAATGCCACCATATTTCAGAATGCTACATTTTTAAGTTCCATGTACATAAACTACAGAAAGCACTGCCACAGGAACTTAGGCAGGCATTCAAAGTGTGGAAGGAAATAAAAGTCTTGTTAATGAGCAGTTTTCACTGAATTAAAGCTTTTTACATTAAAACACTGGTTTCAGGAAAAATAAAGGGGATAAAAAGGACTTCCAAGTGAGAACGCATGCACCAATAGAAAAGGGGGTGGGCAAGCAGCAAGAAAAGGAAACTTGTATTTTCCTTAAAAGCACATCAATTAAATCTGGAACACTTACATGCTAATTTTTTCTATCTGCTTTGCCCTCAAAGGGAAAGAAAAGGCGTTCCACTTACTGATATTCAGCATAGTCAAGAGAGGAAAAAGCAGTTTAAAATGCTGTACTAGTGCTCAATACCTGAAGCCTTCGGGCGTGGGGATGATGAGATGAGGATTTGGTGGATCACTATGGCACCGAGGCACTTTTACAGGACGGGGACTGTTTCGATGAACAGCTGCAAACATAAAAACAGATCACATTTACTCAGATGTCAGAAAAACTCTGTTAGGGCCATTTCAAAACACAAAATTAAAACAAATTTATATCTACAGAATTAAGTGTGAACTGGCACATATTTTCTTATCCTTTAAGAAAAATACAGAATATTGTTCCAACTTCAAATAAATCAACTGTATGTATTAATACTTTTCACATTTTTTTATTACTTAACTCATCCATAAAATAATGAAAATTCTCCAGATAGTTAAAAACTAGCAACTAGAAAATGTGTCTGCCCCAAGGAAGTGGTACAAATGGACAGGGCAAAACCTAAATGCGTAGTCACCGTCTTTATGCCTTACTTATTCAGTGCCTCCAAGAGCAGTCTGCACCATCTTCCCTCCTTAATTAGTAAGAAAAATATTGTGGCAGTCACATCTCAAGACAGCTAGTTGCCCACCAAACCATGAGTCAGTACTTTCTGCAGGCTAGGTTCCTCTCAGTGAGCTGAGTTTCTGCCTTGTTTGCACTCCAAGGGCAAGCAAAAGATGCCAGGGCTTGGTGTTGGTTGTCCTGCTGTAATTGGCAAATACCTAACGGGAGACCCAGAAAGCAGATCCTAACCCACCCAGGTAGACACAGGCTAAAAAGACGGGATAAAACAAAGCAAAAAGACGGGATAAAACACCAGGAGATACACAGCTAGGTGGCTAGAGGCAGCAGCATGAACACAACTGGATCCTCAGCTTTGGGAAAAGGGGTAAAGACCACAGTGGGTTTAAGTCCTTCAGCGTGGTATGCAAATGTAACTAGGAAGTCTTATTTTTCTCCCAGAGATAGGAATGGAAATCTGCAATATTTGCAGCCAGGATACAGTTTATGTTAAATTTCACATGTATTAAAGTTTCAGACTGCTGCTCAAGTCTGCACCATTCACGTGTCACCCCCTCCCCATGCCTCTGAGACAAAAGCTGTCAGACAATTTAGCTCGTGTGATCTGCTGCTTCTGTAACAGCATTTATAAGAGTTTCAATAATTTGGCATCATCATGCTGGTGATTCACCTAAAACAGGCCTCCCTCTCAACAACAGTACTAAAAGTGAACGTGCAGGTTTTACATCACTGTATAGAATTTGGCTAAATTTGATTTTAGACTATGCTTCCTTCCAAAGGATTGGTCTGACTTTCATCGCAAAACATTTGTCACCTATAAGACGTTCTCATCAAAATGTTATCAAAACAAGCTTTCCTGAAAAACTGGAAAACCTCCTCTTGCCGGAGGGAGATTACCCTCCCCTCATGTCTTCTATCATCAAGCCTGCCCAGAAAGTGGACACCAGGAAAAAGATAAGAAAGATGACAAAGTATTTTGAAAAGTAAACTAGTCAATAGAGTTGAGAGAAGGAAGAGAGAAGCAGTGCTGAGAAAGAAATGCATTAAAGGGACGCAAAGCAGACGAAACATTCTTCTCAAGATACATCGTCAAATACATTGATTTCATTCTAATGATATCAACATTCATATCTATAAAGATGTATTTTACATTATACCATATTTTATATCGGAGAACTATATTGCACAGCCCCCATGTATAACTCATATGTATTTGATAATATAAATTCCATTAGAAGCAAAAACATCTGCAGTGCCAAAGCATAAATAACTGCAGTGCCACTGTGAAAGTTTGGGAGAGGGAGCTGTAACTGCCACCTTAAAGTTAAAATTACTTCTTTACTCAACCTTTAAACAACACAGCCCTTTCCTGTAAGATATGCAAGACTTCACAGGAAGGACAAAATCAGAGGAAACTATCTGTAAAGCTTTGAAATTTCTTGAGTAAAACCACCACATATTTACACTTTATCAGGCAATAATGGTTTCACATCAACAATCACAAAAAGATTGAAAATACTTTCATTGGTATTTCTCACGTTTTAAAAGCACTTTACAACCAACATTCTGTAACACCAGCAGCAAAGCTCCAGAACAAACGCCAGTAACTTCTGCCTTACCAAGGTACAAACCTGTAACAGGACTGTGAGGTTTCCCAATAACATGGCCAATGCACTCATTCATCAGAGCTTGTAAACTCTACAAAAGACAAACATAAAAAGTTCTTATGTTTTGTTACAAGAAGGTCGATGGTCATATGATAAAGCTCATAGTAACAAAATTACATTGTTCAAGTATGTAATCTGTCAGATAAGCACCCCTATATTCTACCTAGTCTATTAAACTTCTGGATCCACATTAGCATTTTGACTTAATTAATCTTTTTTTAAAGCTAGGAAGTCTTAGTTTTGTCTTGCCTTTTGTCCTTGTCAAAATTACATAACTGTAAGAACTGAACAGTGACATATCATAAAGAACATTTTAAAATATAAAGGTATTGGAACTTAATGTTCACTGTTAATAAAACTAAAATCACATTTCCTGGAGAAAACTGTAACAACCTTCTCTGCCCTCCCCCTCCACGTCTCAAAAAGAAACCTAAAAAAATTGAGTGAGAATATGATGACCTGACTCTCAAGATGAAAATCTGTAAAAGAAAAAATATGAAGCCCTGCATATTAAAATAAATACACTTTCCTTATCTACTCACGAAGCTACCAAAACTTTCATGAAAGGGATTTTAATAGTTAAAATCACTGAACTGGGCCTCAGGCAATGTGAGCTCAATTATTAGGTGTACTATTCACTGTGTATATAACCCTGGACAAGTCATTAAATCTTCCTCTAGTTCAATTTACTTGTCAGAACACCAGGGATATAATATATGTTCACAAAGTAGTAAAATTATGTTCTTTGGTAGAGCTGCTGTGAAGGTCACTTCTATATGCCAATCACTCAGAGTAGCCCAAATTTCTTCCAGAAATTCAAAAACTTGTGAAGACCAGGAACTTCAAGGACTATGAAAAAACAGAATTATAGAACTAAAGAAACGTTGAGCTTGAGACTGGCATATTTTACCAATGCAGACTGAGCTAGGATTTCATCTTGAAATGTAGAGCTCTAAATCTGGACCATCATTCTTTCAGGACATGATGTAGTATTTAAGACATCAGGACTGACATTGCCATTTCTAGGCAAAATACTGTGACCTGTGCTATACAGATCAATCAAAGTGGCTTCAAGTGATGATCTCCAAAACTGAAATCCAGTTTAAGAAAGAAAGAAGTTCAAAAATGCAGTTAAGGTTTTGGGCTCCCCCCTTTCTTTCCCCCTCACTTGTTCAAAGTCTGTTTCAGAAACTGCGTCAAAGCAAAAGAATTTGAGGGGCTACTTCCTAAAGCTAAAGTATCAGTGTATTCCAAATACCAGCTTAACTCTGTCATTAAGGCAGACAACTCTTTCCCAGCAACACAAATGCAGGACTAACACCTATTTACTAGAGAGCTCCTGATAAAAATATATGTGGAAAAAAGACTAAACCATGTATTTTCTGTATTATGCAAGATTAATGTGGTTGGCATTTCATAACACACCTTGAAATTAGTAAAAATCAAGAGGTGCTGACACTCACATTCTGCTATTTTGTGGCAACTGTACTTTCACTTCTCTGTAGTATTGTACCAAGATCAGAGAAATAAATTCTCAGAACAGGAAAAGGAGGCAAGCAGAGCAGACAAAAAAGCCAGCTTTAGTCTACTGGTTTTTTTCATAATAAAAACAAAAGAAAGATGCTTTAAAGTCTGTTTCATGTTGGAACAATTTAAAAATAAAAATCTTTAAACAACTGTGATTTTGTATTCATATCCACAGATGAACTTCGGGTGTTAGTTAAGCCTCAGAAGCTTACATCTAGAAATTCATTATGACAACTATAAATCTCTGTAGAAAGCTGCTGTCAGCTTTCCAAAGTACAAAGGGAGGTGGCCTCCCAAGACAGTACCAGCAACTTGTCAGCAAATTGAAACCATTACTGGCAATGGTCACAAACCTACTCTTTTCAGAATCTAACAAACAGAGAGGAGATAGCAGCATCAACAGTGATATACAACAGCAACTGTTTCAGAACTGCATCTGTGTTCAGATGTTGTTTTATAAAAAGTATCCCTGAAAACATATACTGATAGCTTCACAAGCATTTACAAATAAACACCCGCAGATAAACTTATTCATACCAAGAAGTCATCTTCTGGGAGAGCTGAAATAAATGCTGGCTCAATGGCTTGAAGAAAATCAAAACCTTGAGTTGCCCATCTATGTAAAAGAAAAAGAAAAGACAGAAAATTAGTTGCTCTTTGGCTAAAGCCATCATTAAGAGTTTCAACCACATCCAAGAACAGTAAATAATAGTTAATTATTTTTCCTCTGGAAAATATGATAAAATCTTCATAAGAAAAGAGACAAATATATAAAGCATAAAAATTTTACCTTGTATCCAGTTATATTGGGATAAAGACTGATTTTAGCAAGGACACTGCCAAATAAGGTGAGCAGGCCATGCTATGTATCTAAACCCATACATGTGCTATCTTATGAACAGTATCATCAACTCCACCATAATTTGTTTCAGAGCAACAAGCCAAATCACTGCATTCCTGCCTGAAGTCTCCTCTCCGAAACAAGACTGAAAGGATACTAAACACTTCATGACTATCTGGTTAGTAATGACTGGGCATCAGTGGTTTCACGGCCTACATTGGTAAAGTCAAGTAAGTAACCAGGGTGGAGTGAGTTGTGTCTTCAGTCACTTGCTGTCCCCCACTGCCTCCTCCCTGACCTACTACAACTAGCAGCTGCAACTTACAAAACACAAATAGAGTCACAGGATATCCTGAGTTGGAAGAGGCACACATGGATCATCAGAACTGAACTTCTGACTCCACACAGGGCAACACAGAAGTTAAGAGCACAGTCCAAATGATTCTTGAACACTAACAGGCCTGGGACCATGACCATTTTCCCTGGGGAGCTTGTTCCAGTGCTTGACCACCTCTCAGGGAAGAACTTTTTCCCAATACCCAATCTGAACCTCCCCAAATGCAGCTTTAAGCCATTTCCTCTTGTCCTGTCACCAGAGAGAAGACATGAAGAAGCTGCAGATAGCAGCTCATTCTCCTCCTCCCTAAGCTGAGCAAACCTTGTATCCTTAATTACTCCTCATTACATCTTGTCCTTTAGTCCTTTCACCATCTTCACTGCCCTTCTTTAGACACGCTGCAATATTTTTATGTCCCTCTTAGACTGCAGAGCCCAAAAGTGCACAGAGTACTCGAGGTGAGGCTGCACCCATGCTAAACATGGTGGTACAATCACCTTCCACAATACTCCTTCCAGCTGGTCAGATCTATTGTGCCTAAGGCACCCTGGGATACAGTTGGCCCTTTTCATCACCTGGGCACGTCGCTGACTCAAAGCTTACAATCAAGAACCCCGAGGTCCCCTTCTGAATGGCTGCACTCCAACGTCTTGGCCTCTGATCTATATGTATACCCAGAGTTACAGCACCCCAGGTGCAAAATCTGGCATTTGCCCGTGTTAAATTTCATAAGGTTGGTTATTGTCCAGCCCTCATAATCTATCAAGTTCTCTCTGTATGGTCTCTGTGCCCTTGAGGGAATCAATGTCTCCTCCTAATTTAGTATGGCAAACTTACTTAGTGTTTACACAACTCCTGTATCCAAGCCATTGATAAAAACATTGAAAAAAACTGACCCTAAAATTGAGCCCCGAGGAACATCCTAGTGACTGGCCGCCAGCCAGATGTCACTTCATTTACTCCAAGTTTTTGAGCCCAACCCTTCAGCTCTTCTGAAAGCTACCACAGCAGTAACAAGTTGGCTGTTACCTCGGTCGAGTGCCTCGGCCACTCTCACATTTTGTTAGCACGTAATTCATCCATTTTCTGGCAAAGTTGATATATTTGTCTCCAATTTTCTGCCTGAATTCTCCAGACATCAGACGAACAACTTCTTTATGGTACTGTAAGAAACTAAAGATTACTTTCCATATATTAATAAGAAGAACAATATCCACTGGAGTTTGCAGACTAACAAAACTCTACAGTATGGTAACAGTCACATCCTATTCTTAGACAAAATTATTTTATGCAAGCAGTTGCCTATTTATAGACAAAAAATAAATCAAGAAAAGTATGATACAAAATATGCTACAGTGAGAGGCAGTACTGAGCCATACTGCATCCTTTTGTGTGCATCAGGCACGTGCCAATGTTTAACAGTGTACACATCATTGAAGAAACATCCTACATAAACACTTGGTTCTGTAATCAGAGATTGAACTGCAAATAATGTTTATTTTTAGTTATACTGCAGTAACATCAGGGGATAAAAAAGTTATCTATGTGCATTTAAAAATCAAACAAATACCAGCATTTCTTTTAAGACTATCCTAGAAGTACATTAGGGTATGACACAATCTTAAAAAAATTTTACAAAGCCCAGAGGACTCAAACAGCAAAACAGTTAAAGCATCTGAACATAACATTTTGAATGCCCGCACTCTAAGGCAAGCACTCAAAAGCTTGCACTGTATCAAAGAACCACCATAAACTCTGAAGGAATGTCTCATGTTACAGTATTATGCTATTCTAGGCTGAAAAACCGTGAGAAGGTTAAGTTAAACCACAGGGTGGTGGAGTCACCATTCTTGGAAGTATTCAAAAAACGAGTGAATATGGCCCTTTGTGATATGGTTTAGTGAGAATAGTGGCACTCAGTTGAAGGTTGGACTTGATCTTGGAGGTCTTTTCCAACCTTAATGGAAAGGATATCATCTAAAATGCTGCCAAGCGGCAGAGCTTATAAGACTATACCTGAAATCATCAAGTTCTTAAAAGCTTTTTAGATTTCCAGGCATCGCTAATTTAACAGATTTATCAGATTCATCTGCTGCTTTACAATTACTTTCATGTAAAATTTCTGAGACAACACATTTTTTTATGATGTTCTGCTAAAACTGGGAAGTCCCAGTTCACTAGAAATTACCAAACGTGAGGCCATCTACATGAAGGACTGCAAGGAGGATCCAGGAAACAACAGACTTGTCAGTCTGAAGGTTATGGATCACGTAGTACTGGACAACCAGGAGACTAGGCCCAGCCAGCATGGGTTTCTGAAAAGCAGGTTCTACTTGACTGACCTGATCTCCTTCTATGAGAAGGTGAGCCAGTTAGTGGATCAGGGAAAGGCTGTGGATGTCATCAACCTATATTTTTAGTAAAGCTTTTGACACCGTTTTCCACAGCATTCTGCTGCAGAAACTGGCTGCTCATGGTCTGGACAGAGGTTGACTGTTTGCTGTGTAAAAAACTGGCAGGATGGCCAGGCCCGGGGAGTGGTGGTGAGTGGTGCTACACCCTGTTGGCAGCCAGTCACTACTGGGGCTCCCCAGGACCCAGTTTTGGGGCCAATCCTGTTTAATGTCTTTATCAATAATCTGGACCAAGGGATCAAGAGCACCCTCAGTCAATCCACAGGTGACACCAAGTTGAGGAGTGACACCAAGTTGGGAGTGTTGATCTGCTGGAGGGCAGGAAGACTCTGCAGAGGGATCTGGACAGGCTGGATTGTTGGACCAAGGCCAACTGTATGAGGTTCAACAAGTTCAAGTGCCAGGTCCTGTGCTTGGGTCACAACAATCCCATGCAGCACTACAAGCTGGAGAAGAGTGGCTGGAAAGTTGCCCAGGGTAAAAGGACCTGGAGGTGCTGATCAATAGCCAGCTGGACATGATCCAGTGTGTGCCCAGGGGGCCAAGAAGGCCAATGGCATCCTGGCCTGGATCAGCAACAGTGTGGCCAGCAAGACTGGGGCAGTAATGGTACTGGGCACTGCTGAGGCTGCACCTCAAATACTGTGTTGGGCTCCTCACTACAAGAAAGACATTGAGGTGTTGGAGCAAGTCCAGAGAAGGGCAACAAAGCTGGAGCACAAGTCTTGTGAGGAGTGGCTCAGGGAGCTGGGGTTGTTTAGCCTGGAGAAAAGGAGGCTCAGGTGCAACCTTATTGTTTTCTACAACTACCTGAAAGGAGGTTATAGTGAGGTGCGTGTCAGTCTCTTCTCCCAGGTAAAAAGCATTAGGACAAGAGAAAACAGCCTTAAATTGAGCTAGGGGAAGTTTAGATCGGATATTAGGAACAATTTCTTCACTGAAAGAGTGGTCAGGCATTAGAGCAGGCCACAGGAAGAGGCTGAGTCCCCATCCCTGGAGTTATTTAAAAGACGTGTAGATGTAGACATGGTTTAGTGGTGGACCCGGCAGTGGTGAGTTAACAGTTGGAATCGATTACCCTAAAGGTCTTTTCCAACCTAAATAATTCAATGGTTCCGTAAATCCTTTGTATTTCCACAGTTATTAGCTACCTTATTTGCACCAATGCAAAACCAGACATTTCAATTGGTTTTTGTTTCCTTACCTCAAACCCAAAATTATAACCCTGAATCATGGCTTCCCGGTAGTACTGCTGCAAAGTGGCAGATTCAGATTCATCAACTTCAGCATCAAACTCAGACGTGAACATGTGATCAACTCTATCAATGGCACCACTTATCTTATTGCATAGCTGTAATGCATCGTTCTGAGTAACAACAAAAAGGGATGGGGGCGCATCAAAATATTATTTAGTCTTGTCAATTGTAGAATTAAGGCAAGCATGAATCTAAAAATTACATTATTTTAAATGAAAAGGTACTATAATGCCACAAAAATTCACTCAGTCTTGGAAAAACAAATATTTTCCAGCAGTTGCATGAAGCAAGTCTTGTAATTAACTCAAGTATTATAATAAAGTTTGCTTGCATGTGATTAACTTTAAAAACAAAGACAGGAAAAGGGTGAGTAGGGAACCAACAAAAAAACCACAAAACAAACAAAAACATCCAACCAAAACCAGACAGACAAGAAAGGAGAAAATGAGTTCTACTATCTATAGCGTGACCAAGCCTTTGGTTCTATTTTCACCTTGGTATATAGACACAGCCTCTATTGAATGCAGGGACTTGATACTGCCACTTTAAAAAGCCCAACAAACAAACAAACAAAAAGAACAAACCCATCAAAGACAACACTCATCAAACAAAAGCAAAACAAACAAAAAAGCCCCACACCACACACAGAAAAGAAGCAAAGAAAGATTAAAAAACCCACACCAAATCCAAGAGAAAATAAACAGAGAGACTACCCACTTTTGCATTTGCAAATATGGGAAGAAAAGTTGTTTGTTGCAGATCATTGATTTTGATAGAAACTGGTTTTAGAAAATCATACACTTTCTTTCAATTCAATATTGCTGCCACCCAAAGAGGTGTGCACCCTGTTGCTATGGTATTTCATCTGCATTATGGACTTGTTTCCCAAGTACCCAATGCAGAAATGATTACACCAATATAGCTCAAAAACGCACTCACAAGTCATTTGCAAAAACAGAGTGGAAATTGTACTGAAAGTAAAGTCCATAGAGGACTACCACATAACTTACAACTGCAGAATATGCCATTAGCTTTGCAATCAAATCATCTTCCATTTTTTTACTTATCAGTGAGCAAAGCACCACCAGTTTTGATAAATCATCTCCAAACCTACTTACCTTTAGCTGCTGTAGAGCTTTGGCGATGATTGGTTGGCTGGATGTCTGTTCCTGGTGCAGAGATATGAGCCCTTCAATAGACTGCTGGAAAGCTTTTCTCTGACTCACAAGGTGGGCAGACTGAATGACTACAAGGAGGAGGTTATCAACCTGGAATACAAGACACCACTACTTCTTGTAAAGAAAATCTTCTCTGTAAAAAAATATCCAATATCACCAGATTCCAAACAGTAATTTTTTAAATACTAACATGAAAGACCTCTCGTCACTATTCATGAAAATGTAAATTCACACAGAAAAGCTTGATGCTGGCAACTAAACTCAAACTCTCATCTAGTAAGCAGAGTTCCATTAGGGTAAATGCAACAGCAAGTTTTCATGGGGAATATAGTCCTGCTCACTTCTGGAAAATATGGGAAACGCCACATTAAATTATCTTCACATTAGCTATACACAGAAAAAAGCAACAGCTAAGCAAAAATAATTATATTTTCTCAAAGCAGACGGCAATAACAACCATCACATAAACAAAGAGGTTTTATCCAAGAAACACAACATACTTCAGGACAAAAGCCCACTACTGAATAGGGCAAGACATAGATTTAACACACAGTATTTGCTCAAAATTTGAAAACTATCAATATGTAATATGTTTTGGAAACCAGAGCTCTGATATTGCACAAGTCTATAAAAGCATACAGTCACAGATGGTGCTGCCATACTGAGCTCTGCTGATTTCAAACTACAGACAACGCATCTGCAACAAGTTATTCACAAAACAAGACCTACTTCATCCTGATTTTCAACACCTCCTCCCCAAAGAATAATTTCATGCTCAAAATTCTTTAAGTGTTGATGAGATTCTTTCATTTGAAGAGCATTTAACTAACACCTTACATTTTCTCTAGTTTGCAATCAAAATGCATTTTCTTTAAGACAGATTCTTTCTGAAGGACTTTTTATTTCCTAACCTTTCAATCCTGGATTTAAAAAAACCTAGTAAGTATTATGGACAAACAAACACACACACATAGTGTTTTATGTACACTTACATAAGCAAGAAACCATTTGCAAACCAAATTTCATCTACTGCTGATTTCATTTTCTGAATGAAATACTAACTTTAATGGAACTCTGAAGAACTTCTAAGCACTTAATCAAAGGCTGTTTTTTTATTGTTCAATTGGAACAACATGCGAACAAGAAACAACACGTTTGCACATTAAAAGCAGCAGTATGTAGAGGAGTGACTTTTTCAACTGCCTGTAATTGCTAGAACCCTCCGAACGCTAAAGGTCAGGCACAGTGACATGGAAAGTCACTCTCTTCACGGACAGTACAGCCCATTTATGGTAGGGATCCAAGGAACTGCATGACATACCAAAAGGAAAATTCATGTAGCTTAACACTAAGGATATGAGAACACAAGGGGCAGGGAGCTGGCTCAGCTGCCAGAGTGCAGCAGAACTGCTGGCAGGGAACTCCTGCTGGCTTGGGAAGAAGGAAAGTATGACTGGAAACATTTCCTCCTGCAGAACTGTTGAACACTCAGTAACTTCCAGAGAAATTTAACATTAAATGTCACAATTCATCCAAGATCAAGAGTAACTGGTTTCATGCCTCAGTGTGTGGAAAGCACACAACCATCACATGTTCTTGGAGACTGATGACTTCTTAATAAAACGTACAGTTTTCAAGTCTAATCTGCACTTGTGAACATCCAACTAGATACCAAAAGTATCCTGATTATACAAGTACAACCCTGAAAAATGCACATTTGTAAAGACTGATCCTGCCAGGAAATGCTGCAATCCATTTAATATTTGTGTTTAACACAACTAAGAAACAAACCTATTCCTGAATTTAACTTTTTATTACCTATAAAAGGACACATGCCTCACTTCAATCACTCCAGTTAATCTGAAAGAAAAAGCATTCATAGAAGTGTGGAGATGAGAAACAGTGGGGGGAAGAAGATCAAACCCACCTGCATGGTGCGCAGCGTATCAACAGTCTCTACTTGTGGCACTACTTTGACCGGCTGACCCTCCCATGCACTCCAGCTGTCATCTAATTCATGGTCTTTGTCACTGTGTTTGGTCATTAGCAAGTAGGCCTCATACGTAAGCTCATCTGAATCCTTGGAGCAATCCTTCCCAGCAGCCGCATTGAGGAGCTGCAAAATCACAGACTTTTCCCCCGCAATACTACCTGGTACAAACACTTGTAAACCCTCGAGTCCCGGAATTTGGACCTGTAGAAAAGAAATACACTGAATGAGTTGTCTTTTTTGACAAATAAAAAAGATAAAATAGGCATATGTAGTATCATCTAAGCAACAGGAATAATGTTCATCCTAAAAAGCTGAACAATATACGTACTAAAACAATACCTTCAGCTATTTTTGCACTGAAAGTCAAAATGCATTATAAGAAATTATTTCTTTTGAAATCCACTGGATCACCATTTTACAGTGACTTCTTTCCCTGTACTTCCAGTTAATCCTTCTATATATTCTTCTAAAGGAATTTTGTTACAAAAGAAGTCCAGTTTCACGTATATACCATACATGTATGCATACACAAGTATAAAATATATATACACATATTTTAAAAACTAAATTAGTCAACAAAGAGTGCCGTATTAGAAGAAAAATTCCTTCAGAATTCATACATTTCTCACAAAGAGTGGCGTATTAGAAGAAAAATTCCTTCAGAATTCATACATTTCTCAATGGCTACAAAAGATAAAGAGTAAACAAAAATCTGTCTAATAAAGTACCAGTTATTCTTCTACTTTCATAAAAGCGAGATTAAGTCCAGTGAGAGCATTCTCTTTTAATTAAATACTACTTAAAAACTACTTCCAATTATACCTGTCACATTAATAACAACACTTCAATCAAGTTGGGCATCAGAAGCAGACTGTGAAAACAGTAAAATAGCCAACATCTTGATTTGACATGAGGTAATTGACTCATAGTGATGTTAAATTCTCTCTTTTCAGAGTGTGATGTCATCAAGCTAAGACAAAACACTGCACTCAGCACTTCTATCATTAGGCAGACATATTTTATAACTAAAGCTATTATAATCTGTAGGCCAATACAAAATACTAGATGGTTGTTACTAAAACCTAAACCAGATTCCCAAAACTAATGAGCATCTGCCTGAAACAGCTGTTAAAAATTTAAGCTCCCTGCATGATCTCAGAGGGCCAATATACAGTGTTCATCATCAAAATGTGTGTCATTTAACCAGTGTATAACAGATGTGTAAATCTCAAGACACAATTTTTTCTTCAAAAAATGTTCATAAGAAAAAGATATAATCTTTAAAAGGTCTACCAAAATTAATACGGTGTCTTGAAGCAGCCAAGAATACGTACTTGGGGGAAAATATTTTTTAAAGTAAACATATACTGATTTCCCTGGCTATTTTCCAACTCTTAAACAATTCACAGACCAGGGCCCTGCTGAGGCAGTTGTTTCATCCATGTATTTCCAACCTTTTATGAACTTCTCTACCATGAACTTGTTTGTGTCCCCTTTAACAAATTTCTATATTTAACAAACATTGACATAAATCTAACAAAGCCCAACAAATGGAAACTTAGTTTTTTCCCAACTGGGAATTATTTCCCAACTGGGAATTATATATATTAAATATATGGAAGGACAAAAAAGAACAGCAGATCCAAATACATTTGATCTGTTGAAGCAAATTACTTCACTAAACTACAAAAAAGACTTGTCGACCTAGGAATTTTTAAGGAATCTTGCAAAACCACAAACGAGGGACTTTGGATTGCAGTAAATACAGAGCATCAAGAGCTTAACTTACTTTTGCCGAACAACAGTTTTCTAGCAACAGTTACTCTGGAACAGAACAGAATCCCTGCCTTTCTCACATCCTTCGTACTCTCTAGGAAGCTTGCTAGAGCATATCTCCACTATAATACTGCTGCTTTATAAAAGCAAAGCACAGGTCTATAGTCTGAGATTATCTAGTCAAACATGCATCCATTTACCTTATAGATTTGAAAGCATTTGTTTCATAGCACTCACTAAGTGTTACTAAAGTGTTATAAAACAGAAGTGCTATTAAACTACTAAGTGTTATTAAACACTCACTACTAGGTGTTATTCCCCAGTCACAAAGAAAATCTTTGGAAAAACAAGGAATTGAGACACAGATTTCCCAAAACACAGACGAGCATTCTCACTCTTACAAACACAAGTACAGAATTTGACTACCACAATTCAATATTAAATACACAATACTTTAAATGTTGAAATATAGACGTCCCAATAAAAAACTGAAACCATGCCAATATCCTTTGACGTTTTGCTTAGCATACTCAGCTCACTTTCATGCCTCTAAACCTTATTACCTATGTGGATTTACCTTCACATACTCTTTTGTTTTCAGAGCATTCAGAAGATCTCGCACAGGGGCCGACAATGCAAATTCTGCTGCTATTTCAAGGTCCTACAAATGATGACAAAACAAAGGAATACGCTTTCAGACTAAATTTCTTTAAAGCATATAAATAAGAGGAGACTCTGTTAACTTACCTTCCTCAGCATTTTAGCAAAACCAAGAGCTTTGGAGGCCCTTTCTCTAGCTTCATGGAACAGCTCTTTCAGTGCTCGGCTGGTCTCTATAACAGACCTCCTGAAACATTGGCAGAAATGAAGTGACAATGTTTTAATAAATCATATTACGTTTATACAGCCACTAGAAAATAATTATTTACATATATGTTAGAAGAAAGAACATAAATATTTGCAAGCAGCTGACAAATAAATTGAACTCGCACAGGCACATTTTTTATAAGAATATAAAAATCTAATTCAAATACCATTACATAAACAACCTGTCATAGCCCGAACTAAAGAGAAGGTTACTAGGCTTCAAAAAACAAAATGATGGTTCATTACTACTGCACACAGAAATATAGTGATACTGTTTGTGGAGCCTTGCATTTACAAAGTTTGCATTCTAAGAAATAAAATACATTATGCATCTGTCAGAAGTAGAGAAACATAAGTAAGTGTTTTGTTACTTTTAAGCCAAAAGGCTTAATACCTGATTTCATCTGATGCAGTACTGTCATCGGCACTGGCCCAAAATTCATCACAACTGTCTTGTAGTCCAGAATCTAAAAATATTCCTGTAGATTTCAGCAGCATTCCTGCAATATCACTGTAGCAACAGAAACGGCCGAACTTCAGAGTCTTATTGAGGTAGCATGGCACCTTAAACTTCTTCCTTCCTAATGCAAGAGAGCTGTTGCCAAGCCCACGTACAGAAACAAGCAGCATCTTGGGGCCCACTGAAGCCACCTGCACCTACTGCATCCCACACCTACAGCCACTGGAATAATCCATACATTCACGAAGACTACCAGCTGCTTATTGACATCTCAAGAAGTCCCATCTGGGAACCCCAAAAAAGTGCTGACTTGAACACCCCTCTGGTATAAAACACCACCATAAACAGAGTAATTAAATAAAACCTACCAAAACAGTTTTCCAGCTTGAGCTTCACCTCCTCTTATATACGGAGTTATTTCTTTGGTGAAATTCCATTCTTCCTCCAACAGATTTTTTAAACTATGAGATGCTTGAGGTAACTGCTGCAGCATTTGGATCCAGCTTCGCATATAATCAAAGTAAACCTGAACAAGGAAACAGATAATTTAAGCAGAAATTGTTACACAAGGTGTTAACTTAACGACTAGAACTTCTCAAATCAACAAACAAACTCAGTATTATACAATTTTTAGAAGGTATTTCTACAATAATTTTCATTTGCTCCAACTGAAAACGAGCTCCCTGTATTCACACAAAAGGTGCAATTTAGGGTTCAGCAAGTATTAAATTCTATGTCCACACAATACTTTCCTGAAAATATTGATCACCTTGCTGCTGTGCTGCTATTTACCATTGTAGTAGTGAATACCCACAGTAGTCAGTTTTTAAAGCTGAACTGCTGAAAAATAGTCTCTATACCTTTTATCAACTGGATTACATCAAAAGTTTTAACTGAACATATCCTCCTGGATATGGATAAGTGCCATGAAAAGGTTTCTGAGATCCCACATTTACACTTTGTGTTCCTTTATATCAAGTATTATCTCTCACCTTTATTTAATTACTATTGTTTTAAACCAATATAAAAAATCCAGGCAAGTACAATTTTTCTTCAACCATCTGCCCTTCAGGATCATATCAAATGCAAAAAATTACCTGCAATCTGTTTCAGTTCAATAATCCAAAACATCCCTCCTCAAAAATGGTTAAGACACTTTCTATTGATTACAGGTATTTTCAGACTAAACTGTAAAAATGTCAAGATCATAGAATCATAGAATGTTTTGGGTTGAAAGAGACCTTAAGGATCATCCAGTTCCAACCCCTACCTTTCAGAGGCCAAGTGTTTTCCTTAAAAAGACTTGTTTAATTAATTGCAGTAATGAATACACATTAAAAATAAGGTATCAATTATGCATTAATGCAATACCAATACAGTAAGACATAACATTAGTCAAAAAATCATATTTTATTCAATATTAAAAGATTATTAAAAGTTTAGTTCAAACTTACAGAATTTACAGTTCTACATATGAACCATTTTTGGTAAATACAGGCAATTCACAAGTACACTGTACCACAGAACGAAAAACAGTATTGCTAAAATCACGGCTAAAACAGCACTGGCTTCTGTATTACCCTTACAAGTCTAATAAAACAACAAAATTGTATCGAAGTAGGGGGAAAAAAAAGGCAACCATCCCTAAAATGGATAACGGATTTCTATTTTAGCAGTATTCAGATTAATACACTTACTTGAACTCTCCTTTTTGAAGCTTACCATTAACATTTTATGCAGATCCTCTTCAAAAGAATCAATGTTGCAATCAATCTTTTGTAAGTCATCTAACACTTCCCGTAACATGAACTGGTAATATTGCTTCATTAAGAGTCCACCCTTCAGAACTTCTTTACACTCTCTCACTAGCTGCAAGAGAAAAACCCCAAAACTGCCATCAGTCGAGAGATTACTCTTAAATTCACCCAGGTAGTGCAAGCTTAATTTGTCAGTCCAGTTTGTCTAAATACATTAGTCTGTCACCAAATAATTTCTACAGCTTTTTGAAACAAACACAGTTGCTCTACACATCTGCAGGAAAGACGTCACTAGTTTTCCAGGATTATTTAATTGCAATCCTATTATCTGCCACATAAATGTAAATGGAGATGGAGGCAGATGTTTCAGAGTTACTCCCTGCACAATGCCACAGCAAGCAACTTACTGGATAATTAGCTTAGAAAGGGGCAAAAGGGCTCACAGTCACAAAATCACCAGTTTCAATGGAAGCCAGTCAGGAAAAAATGCAATGTGTTTAACATATGCTTAGAGAAGTGTTTTACCACAGTGAATTCACTGTCAATCTCCTGCGCAGGTGCCCTCAACTCCAAAATCCAAACCAGACCTGGAAACAATTAGTTTTTTGCTGCTTCTCTGGGCAAAGCTAAGACGAGGAAAGTTCTCTTTTCAACTGCAGAAGAGGTTGCCTTTGGAAAAGCTGTCACCTCTCCCTGAAAGCTTAGTCTTTATCTATTTCAGGAGACATGCACAACCACAGCTACAGGAGCACACAAGTAAGGATCCTTTCCAACCTACGCTAACAAATGCCTTTCTTTCAGAAGCCCTTCGAGTGCTAAGCGTGTATCCTGCTGAAATCATTATCAGTCTTCAGGTTTGACAATCTGAGCAACACTTCCATTAAATCAAAAGTCTGAATGTTCAGAGGGTCAGAGGGAATGGAATTGTTGGTTGATTAATATGCTCTTAAAAATCTTCTATAATGGCTCTCCTGGCAAAGTAAAATATCAATGTAGTAGACTCGATGTAGGAGAAATTATAATCGTGTGAAAGCAAAAAACATACAGGAATGCTGTTAGTATGACAAGAGGCTTTGGAATCCTTTACAGGCCAGAACACATTATGTTGTGCTCCCTGATGCGCAAAGGAAACAAGCATAGTCTGAACTGTATAGTTTAAAATTTGCCAAGTTCGGTGAAATGGAGGGGGAAAAAAAGTAATTTTTTATAAGGTGGAAATCCAAAAGAACATTTTTATATGCCTAACATGTCATGTATTTTAAAATGAATGTGCTTCTTCACTCCACTCAGCTACATCCAGTGTACTTTGTGTTAACTTATGAGGTTTTTTCCCCCGTCAATACACATTCCCAAATAAACTTGAAAAACTTCATTAAAAATGGAGTTTATTTAAATAATACTCTTTTACAGGGGTATGCTATTGAATAACAGAATATAGAATGTACAAAAAAACAGCAGAGCTAATCTTAGTGTCAACTTTTGAAACTGAAATTCACAAGGCACTAGCCAAACAAAATTTTGGTGTATAATGAGCAAATGAAAGAATACACAGCTTAAACTGAAAATATTATCACTATTATATCATCAAACCTGACGGCTTGCTTTTTGTTTAGGTAGTTTACACAATAAAATATTTTCTCAAAGGTAGGGCAAGACAAACAATATCAAAATTAACCACCAAACAGCAATAACCCACATGCACATCCACCTCTCAGCACGAATGCTGAATCTGAGATTCATCTTGAACTGTTCAGGTACTAAACTGCCATTAAAAGAGAACAGCACTCCCCAATAACACAGGATTATCAGGATAACAAAAGCTAGTACTAAAAGTGAAAAGCTAGTACGAAAAGGAGGAAGGCAGCAAGAAAGGATAGGAGAGAAGGCACATCCTAAGAGGTATTTAATCTGTGTTAGTTCTCTTTTTGTGTATATACTTTTTATTGAAAATGAAAGATTAATTTTTTTTAATACAATTGACTTGCCAGTAATACAAAAATTTAATGCCACCTCGATAAAAAGTTGAGTAACAAGACTAGCATGCCTGATACATTCACACAGTACTGACACATATTTCAAATGGTACCAAAAAGTAAGAAACACTTAAAGGTCTCAGCGCCTCAAGTAAGATTCACTAGGTCAATCGCTACAAAAAACAGACTGTGCTATGCTACTTGCATACGAAGAACAATTAAAGGAATTGGCTTTGTTCAGCCTTGAAAAGAGAATATGCAAGGGGAATTTAATCACAGATTTCCAATGCCTAGAGGGCAGTTGCAGAGAAAATGAGGGCACTCCTTTCACAAGGATGCAGTGACCCCACACGAGGCAACAGGCACAAGTCGCTTAAAGGAAATTCTATCTAATACAAGGGGGGATAAAACCAACCAACCACCAGCCACAAAAAAACACACATGCACCAAAAAAAACAAAAAACAAAACAAAACAAAACAAAAACACCACAGAAACAAAACCAAAACACTTAACCAGGAATTAAATTAAACATAGGAACAGAGTGGCTGGAAAAGTAGTGGAATCCCTCTCTCACTGCAAGTGTTCAGGATCTGACCTAACAAGGACCTGAATCACAGAATGGGTAAGATTGGAAGGGCCCACAGAGAGGACCCCATAACCTCTCCAGGCAGTCTGTTCCAGTGCTCAGTCACCCATACAGTACAGAAGTTCTTTCTCATGTTCAGGTGGAACTTCCTGGCCATCATTTTCTGCCCCTTGCCTCTTACTACTTGGCACCACCGAGCAGAGCCCGGCTCCATCCTCTTGGCACCTCCCTTCAGATACTTATAGACACAGAATCACAGAATATGCTAAGTTAGAAGGGACCCAGCAGGATCACCGGGTCAAACTCCTGGGCCTGTGCAGGACACCCTAAGAATCACACCACAGACCCTGAAAGCATTGTCCAAACACTTCTTGGACTCTGTCAAGCTTAGTGCTGTGACCACTTCCCTGGGGAGCCTGTTCCAGTGCTAAACTCTCTGGGTAAAAAACCTTTTCCTGCTAATCTAAACCTTCCCTGACTCAGCTTCAAGCCCTTCCTCAGGTCCTGTCACTGGTCACCACAGAGAAGAGGTCAGTGCCTGCCCTTTCTCTCCCCGTCATGAGGAAGTTGTAACTGCAATGAGACCTCCCCTCAGTCTCCTCCAGACTGAGCAGACCAAGTGACCTCAGCTGCTCCTCACACGGCTTCCCCTCAAGGCCCTTCACTATCCTCATGACCCTTTTCTGGATGCTCCTCAAATAGCTTCATGTCTTTTTCACATTACCAACACCCAACACTGCACACAGGACCTGAGGTGAGGCCGCCTCAGTGCAGAGCAGAGCAGGACAATCCCCTCCCTTGCCCAGCTGGCGATGCTGTGCCTGATGCACCCCAGGACATGCTTGGCTATCCTGGCTGCCAGGGCACTGCTGACTCACGTTCAACTTGCCATCAACCAGGACCTCCAAGTCCCTTTCTGCAGTGCTGCTTTCCAGCATCTCATTCCCCAATACACAAAACCTGGGTTGCCCTGTCCCAGGTGCAGAATCTGGCACTTGCCCTTGTTAAACTTCATTCGGTTGGCAATTGCCCATCTCCATCTCTCCAGATGTGGGAGAAGGTGCCTTGAGGACTGCAAATGCCTCATTTGCATCAAAAGTCAAAACAAAAATAATTAACAACTCCTCTACTAATAAAGTCTCACCAAAGTACAACAATAAAGCACTGTCTCTGGCCCTTAATGCAGAGAAAGTCAATGTACAGCAGCCTACCCAGAAGATCATCTTACAGAAGGAAGTGGAGCAGTGCCACTTCCAGAACGCTGCACTGCAGCACCAGCTCTCCTTCCTGAATAATACCTTGAAAGAATTGAAAAAATCTTATGTCTGCAGTTAAGATGGCCCAGCTGTCTTGAGTTGCATACAAGTTCTGCATCCCTGCCCAGTGGCCAGGAGAGCAGCATGACTGAAGATAGCCAGGTTGATCATATTCCAGATGGTCCACTTCTGAGGGCTACACAGTGTGATGCAGGACATTGATGAGGTCCCCTCTCAGCTGTCTCTTCTCAAGGCTGAACAGGCTCAGCTCCCTCAGCCTTTCCTCAAAGAAGAGATGTTCCAGGCCCCTAATCATCTTTGTTGTCCTCCACTGGACCCAGTCCAGGAGCTCGACATCTCTTGTACTGAGGAGCTCAGAACTGGACACAGCAGTCCTGATGCACCTCACTAGGGCTGAGTAGAGGGCAGGATCACCTCCCCCAACCTGCTGACAATGCTGATACGATAATATAACAACCTAATTTGGGGATCAATCTAATTGTAGGACCCAGCTTCCAGAAGGCTGGACCAGACTATCTCTAATCCAGGCTTCTCTGTCATTCTGTAATACTCTGTGAACTTGAAGAATAACACAGACTCCTAGACTCTTCTTTTGAGCTTGCTTAAGATTTTAGGAATTATAATTCTTCAGGAAACAAACAGATCTATTTGTGAAACATCCTCCACATCTCCTTTGCCTGTTCAAAAATATTGTGTGGGACAGGAAGCATTTGCTGAGTTGAATTCATTTTTTCAATGTCATTAGTAGCGCAGTATCCACCACTGAAACAGTCTGGTACCAATACTGTTTTCCACAAAGAAAGTGTAATTTTTATTTAACTTGGAGTCCACAAGAAACACACAAAATGTTAAGGGGAAAAAAACCAAGATCACCCCCATCTCTGAAGGGTATATTGTGCTTAACAACACATTGTATGCTATGCAACATTTTTCTCTATGACTGTTAAGGTTGAAATTGTAGGCTTTTATCAACGAGGAGAGCAAGGGAGAGCGTAGCGGGGGAAGGAAGAGAGGACAAATTTATTTGGGACCATAAGGTAACATAGCAATGGATTTTGGATCAGCAAATAACTGGAATGTGAGATCATAATCAGTCCAAGAGCTCATTTAGATGTTTAGCCTTAGAGATCATCTGATAAAATCCCAATCTGGTTATGCTTGCCAGGGTGCAGGGAGACCAGATGAATTTAGTAGGTCCTGGACTACACTTTGAAAACTGGTATTGATCCAAACAGCCTTCATTGTACCTGGTAGCCTCCAGAAAATAAATCCTTATACAATATTCTCAACCAGTGACAGGACTGACAATCTTGAGTCACTGCCCACAGAAAATAAAACAATAGGCTGGGGAAGATTTTTTTGTTTTTGTTTTTCTTCTTAATTAATTTTCACTATGTGACTACTGCATGTTAGCAGATGTCTTACATTCGCAAGACAAAAATCAAATCAAAGAAAAAAGAAATACAGACCCTTAAAACTCCTTATACTGCCTAAGAAATCCAAATGGAGGAAGATGTGCTAGAGAAGATTATATAGCTTATAATGTAAATAGAACCAATACTGTTTACTTTTGTTGGCTAATAATATTTTTAATCATCAGTTTTGATCTGGAAGCTTGAATCAGAGAGCTATATATGACCAGTTATTTATTATGCAAAAAGCAGATCTCCATATGAAATACAAGACTATTTACAAAAATTATTACATAATTATACATTGTAATTTCTTACGCTAATCCTCTTTAAACTGACAACCATACCGCAATGAAATGACAAAATATTTCAAACAGTAAATATATATTAAAAAAGCAATTGAAGCAAACCTGTTTAATACTCAAAAGAGATGGTTCCCCAGCAGGTCTTTGTTCCAACCTCAGCTTGAGACATTCATGGATAACATTGAGCAGGACCCGGCAGAGGACCAAGAATGCAGGTTCAAAAGACGGCAAATCCATGGATTTCAACTCCTCCCATGATACAGCACTGCACTTTTGCTCACAACAAGGTGGGAAATTCAGTAACTGCACATAATCTGAACACAACAGGGGATCTGGAAATTCTGAAAACTGTAACAAAAAGTAGGTATCATGAAACAGATCCTTACAAGTCTTTAGGATTTTGGATTTGTTTAAAGTAGCATGCACAGAAGTATGTTTTTAAAAGGTAATACTCTATTAGCTGGCAAGTCAACCAACCACACAAGTTTCAAGTTTATATCACTGGGGGATTTTTAAAGCTAACTTTTTTTTTAAGGATCATCAGTCTCAGTAAAAACAACTATGGACCCTTGGGAATGAACAAAATCACTTACTTTATGTTTCTGTTATGACAATATCTAGGGAAACACATGTACACTAAGCTACATCAGGTACATAACCTTATTCCTTTTCAAATACACAATGCACATATTAACATAAAGCTCCACATTGTAAATGAATGCAATATGCAAAAAAGTGTCACTGGCTAAACTAAGCCAAAGTATCGAAAAAGTAACTTTTGAATTTTGGTAAATTTTAAATTTAAACTGTTTAAAAAAGAAATATGAAATATAAATATAGAGATCAAGCTGGTTTGTTGTTTTGGGGATTTTTTGTTGATTTCTTTTAAATAATAAACTTATTTTCCATTTAAATTAAGATTACATGTAAATAAAATTACTTTCCTAATTAGAGAAAATAATTGAGACTATAGGAAAAACATCCTAGAAATCTAAACTATATACCTTGTGATAACATTTTAAGCAAGGATATACATGCAGGCACTCTGGAGTTTAATTTAGAAAGACAAGCTGGACTGCAGAGCATGTGTAGCTCCTAAAGATAGCAACACACTGGTCATCATTTAAGGACAATATTTGTTTCAGATTAAGTTTGTTTTATTCTTATTCTCATTTCTCAGCTGCTAACTATGACATCTGAATACCCTTCTTTCATATAGTAGACATAACTAGCCTTTTATAGGTTTTTCTTCAGCTAACATCACTACAAAAGGGAGAAAAACATTACCAGTAATTAGATAAAGTATGATAACAATAAATGATAAAAGTACTGCCTAGAAAGTTTTAAAAACCTTTTAAGATCATAATCTAGCATAAAATTAAAACTCATATTTAAAAACATATCTTCTTAGATGTAATATTAATGTCTTCTTTTTACTCTCTTTAAAAGGAACATATAGCACCAGAATAGCATCAGAGCTAAAGATTTTTATACAAGAAGTTTTCATTAACAAACAGATCATGAAAATACTACACTTCCACAGTACAACAAAAAAATTTAAGAAATACAATCCTCATAGTGATGCAAATATAGTCTGGGGAAATTCAGCTCTAATATAACATTAAAGAACTAGTCTATGAGTAAAAATAACACAGTCAAATTGAATAAATTTGCAATACCATTTTCTAGCATCAAGGATTACAGTAAATGACATTAGGGCTTAGTATTAGACACCTAAACTTCTATTGTTCAATCTGACTAACCTTAACCTTCTACAGGCCCAATCTGAAATATTTCAAAACTTCTTATAAAAATCCCAATAAAAACTCTAATCCATTTATTGAGATCATATTAAAAACCACACTCAAAAGTGCAGTCAGTTGAATAAACAACAAACAGGTACACAAGCTTAAATACGTACTATTAAAACAACATCTGATTTCATAAGCTAAAGTTAGAAATATTATCCATCTTCATCAAGAATGAAATTGTACAACATCTACACAGAATGGACTGTAGAACGTCTAGAGCCTTGTTAAAGTATCAGAGCTTATGGAGGAATCAAATACATTTTAGAAAACACTAAGACCAGCAAAAAGTATAAAGATTTACACTTATTTAGGATGAAATGAACATTAAAATGTATACAGTAGAAGAATCCAGAAAGCACATTTTAGTTGTGTTTTAGACACTGTTTAAGCAACAAAAGAAACAAAAGTATGTCCAGAGACTTAGAAGTGTAAGTATACACATAAACACAGAGTCAAGTTACAAAAGTAACAGAAACAATAAAGATTAACAGAATACTAACAACTCTGTCTGCATACAAATATCAAACTGAACTGCACTAAAAAAAAAAGACAGAGACTACATTCAAAGTATTGTCAGGTGCAAAGACCAAGCAATTGAAACCCATCTCTTCCATTTTAGTATAATGTCATCTTTTGCTGCAGTAAGTACCACAGTTCTGACAAAGAGTTGTTTGGGTTTTTTTCTGACTACGTTCTTTAAATGTTGGTGCAGGAAAGAAGTTTATAATTTAAATTCACCTTTACTCAAAATCATTTCTTAAAAGAGAATAATATTCCAAAGAAAAGGTAATAATCACTGAAAATGAACATTCAAAGTAGTCACAAGGGTAGAGAAAGGAGAAAAGATTAACCTTACATCATATACAAGTCATCCAACACTACACTACCAGAAAGCTTAATTCCGTGAAGCTGCAGCAAAAACTAGCTACTTAATGTTTCATTAACTTGTTTTAAAAACCCTTATGCAGTCAAAACTTTTGAGGTATTTAGCAGTTTCAAAAATATATTCAAAGTCCATTCTCAATACCCTCATATTATGTCTTGTTTACTTTGATTTTTTTAAAATTTATTTCAACCTATATATTAAGCTGAAATTTCTAAGTGTGGTTTGGGGGTGCTTTTGGTTATTGTAACAAGATACCTGCAAGTTTTGCTTAGGCACTTGACTCTAAGGAAATTTTCACGTATTTCTAATGCAAATTTTCTAAAACACAAGCTGAAACCAATTAGAGAATAAATAAAAATTCAACTAATAGCTTCATTTCTACAGTAATATCTACACTAGTAACAGTACAAATAAAAACTTTCAAAATCAAATAGCTTTATATTTACAAATTTATTCATCCTAAAAAAATAACCTCCAACAGAGATAAACAATCCTTATTCCTTTTTCAAACGTGACAATCAACATTAAGAGGTCTGCAAAGTTTTAAAGACCACATATGGTATCCGTATCAGAACGGGCATGTCGGCTAAGAGATGCCATTGTTCAGAATTCACAGTGCCACTTTACCAGGGAGAACAAGTAATCCTTACCACCAATTCTTCCCAGTATAAAAATGTCTACAAGTTAGGTAACAGTTTATATTAAGAAACAATACTCTGCCTTGAAATTAGGGACAGCATCTTACAATATGAAACTACTGTCCTTCACTTACTGCTTAATTTCTACACTGGTTTTATTAACTCACAGTCATTCTTAATTAATATAAAATGACCCAAAGAAAAACAATAATTAAACTAAAAGCCAGATAAAGAATGCAACACACTAACATGACTTATTTTCATAGATTTCAAGGCTGAGTCCATTCATTTATCCCATCTCTCCTCAAGCATAATATGCCACCACAGTACTTCATTTATGTAAACAAGAAAAACCACAAAAAAACCCTATAGTGACATTTTTATAAAGAATGTCTTGCAGAAAAACATCCAGTCTTGAAGATGAAAAAAAAATTACCACCTCCATAACTGATTTTTCTCACAATTCAACTGTTGTGCCTGATTTTCCACAGTGATTTTTCTGACTTGTTGATTTAGACATTAGAAAATATAACAAACAAAGACGTTATCACAAAAATGTCATTTCAATTACAAACAAGAACAGAACTAGCTTGGGCTTCACACAAATTCAGTCAAACGACAGATTCATTTCTGTGGAAGGAGAACTGGGCTCCTAATCGTAATATACACTGTTTTTCAAAAACCAAGTAAGCAACCAAAACGTGCCTAAGATCCCAATTCCTACATTTTCAGTTAGAAACAATACAGCAAGGAGGTACTCCTGTTATCCATTTACACTAGTAACCTACCTCCAGCTGGTGATCACTCCTTACCAACGCCATACGGGCCCTTTGCAATGAACCATGCATTAGCTTGTGCAGTCTTAAAATTAGTTTCCTCAACCCCATTTGCTTCAGTGCTTTATCAACAAATGGCCTGTAAATAGAGGTCAAACAGTGTTGGCTGCAGCTTCCCTCAGTACTGCATTCTGGAATAACCCAGGAAGAAGAGTCATCCTCAGATTCAAGCCTATCAAGCCTCCTTGAAAAATGGTCCTGAAAGTCAAAATTTGGCTTGTTAGTAAAATTGTTCTTGATGGCTTGTCTAAGTTCCTCAACATTCTCCTCAGAGATTTGTTCTTCACCATCGCTCTCCTCTGTGCATGTTCCTGAGGATTCCTTTACTTCTGTTTCCTTATCAACATCTTCATCATCTGGATCATTATCCTTAGACAGTCGAGGAGAAGGAATTTCAAACACTGGCCAGCCAATGTCAGAAAGATTTTTGATGCCCAATACAGTTCCCATAATCCTTAGTTTCTGGTTTAAGTCTTTTGTAATATTTAACCATAGACAGAGTGCCTGCACCCTGTCTTGGAAGTCCTTTGCAGCATACTTTTCGTAGTCCTTTTGAAGAGCCTGCAGAGATGGATAAAGTGCTTCTATGTACTCCAGCAGCTCCATTATTCGCTTTACCTGCTCAAATGAGACCCGCTGGCGATGGAGGTGTTCATGGTAACTTGAGTAACCCAAAGCACTAGTTCCATGTGTTGATCTGCAAACTCCTTCTCCTGAAGTACCATTGAGACTGGCTCCATTTTCTACAGAGGACAAATTTCCATAGTCCACTTTGAAGGTGAGGATTTCATTGATGATATCGGGGATAGCTTGACGGGCTGCATAGAGATAGAGGTCTTGGTCATTAATGCTCCGGCCAGCGTGCCAAGCCTGCAGCTCCAGCCAGATCAGTTCATTGGATCGGTTCAACCAGACAGAGGAGGTGTTTTCCTGTCCTCTTTGTTCCCTGTCCTTTTTCTTCGAGACTGAGGTAAGTTTTAACAAAAGCCGCAGGGTTTCAAAGAATTTTAACCGGTCTGCCGGGCAATCAGTCCTAGAAGTCTGGCGTGTAGTTCTGGGTATTGGCATGGGCACAGAGACTGGAAGCTTAGCATGGCTACAGCCAAGGCTGAGGTAAGGCTTATTGAGATCAACATCTGGAATTGGTTTTTTTGGCAGAGATCCCCCAACTGAGTCTAACATAAATGAGCACTGCACATTTTTCTTGTGATCTCGTTCTGTTGTCCTTAGGGCATCTCTGATCTTTTTCCCTTGCTTATAGCTGTGCTCCTCCACATTCTCAATGGTTTTCCCATTGTCTTTATGCAAAGACTGAGCTGGCACACTCATCTTTTCTGTAAGCAAAGAAAAAAGAATGTGACTGCAGCAACAAGAACAAGCATTTTTCAATTCAGTTCCCAATCACTTTTCTTAGGTTGAGCATAAAAATGTTCAATATCAATAAGACAAAATAGGCATGGATAGAAGTAAAATGTAGTCTTATTATTAGAAGCTACCACTACTATACCCTAAATCAAAGGATTTTTTATTCTTCTCTTGCTTTACCTCTTTTGTAGAAAGGACCTCAGAGAATTCTCATCTTGAGTATGCCATCTACTGAGAACTGAGTATGATCAAAAGGAAAAGAACGGTTTCCAAGTTCATTTTACATACATTTGTCACACGACCTCCCAAACGAAAACTCAAAATGCAACAAAGTATTATCACGGTATCAAAGGCAAACAGAATTAAACAGACTCCATTGCACGTGCAATTTCATAAAAGCTGGAGCATATACAGATTTTGAAATTTAGCTTGAACGCACCAATCCTGCCTCTTTGGGGGGTTCATCTTAGTCCTGTGAATTCCTCTGTAATCTTAATACACTGCCTTAGCACCTTGAGCCTACCTCCCCACTGTTGCAACACACTAACACTTGTTTTTTTCCTTACTACGGACAACAGCCCTTTCCCGCCTAAAGATGCAATCTTCTCCTCCCTTCCCCTTCTTTCCTCAGAAGCCACAGACCTTGTCACTTTTCTGCAAAACTAAGAAAAGCACTTCGGTCTAGGCTTTGCGGATCAGAGTAGGAGGAACTACTCGGCATGAAATGAGCGTCTCTCTCTCAATCTCTCTCTCAGAAGTGGTGGCAGGCACAAGGGAATCACCTGTATGCAGACTACTAAAGTCCAGTAGATCCAACTGATGAGCAGCTGGAACACAACAAGCTCCACGGCCACAGGGCCTCTGCTCACTCAAGAACAGAAAAGACTTTCAGAATGATGGCTGAATACTTTGTCTATTTTCACTGACCACAGCTGGCACAGCTGCAAGGAGGCCACAGCCCAAAGAGCAAGGCCAAGCAAACCGCAGGAAGGGGCATTTTGCATTGGCAGGCAAGCCGACTGAAAATGGAGGTTGACAGAGATGAAACATACACCCTCTCCACACAGACTTTAAGTAGATTAGAAATTAATCAACTTCTAAGAGCACTTTGATGTTGAAGATTTCAGTGGCCTTGCAAAATAAATTAAAATCCTATTACATGTAAAGATCACTTTCTTAACTTATATTCTGGATAGGAGAACCTCTAGATCCCTTCAGTTTGTATTTTTAACACGTTATTCTCCCTTACCATTAATCTTCAGACTGCCCACATCAACAAAACACATTGAAAGAAAGTAAGTTAAAAATTATTCATTATTAGACATCCAAAAAGCCAGAATACCTGAATGTTCATCATTCTTAACAAAGCCCAGGCACAATAATCTACAAATTGTTTCAAAATCCTCTATTCAAATAGACACTAATGATTCAAATACACCTGACAGTCCTGCAATAAATTAATATCAATGCTATAACTGTATGAGTTCCTAGTACTAATTTTACTGCAGTATTGTAATATAGCCTTCAACTGATTTGCAAAAAATGTTCAGCTCTACTAACAAATTTTGAGTTATGATTACTTTTAATGCTATAAAGGGCAGGGGGTTTCACAACTAAGCCACTATCAGTTGGTGAGAGGGAGCATGTGGCGGAGTCTGAGATCATAAACAGGTCATTAAAAGAAAATATGACAAAATGCATGTGAAGAACATTATGGGGGTAGGAAAGCAGGGTGAACAGTGGCTCCCTTTCAAGCACGAAGCTGCAAAAATTTTATACTAAGAAGCTGACATAGGCGCTGCTTTTACATAGTACATGGAGAAGCTAACACTTCAGTAAGTAAGCAAGCATTCATGGAGCTCAGGAGACACAGGTAGATCTTACGAGCACCTCTGAAACGCATTTAGCTTTGAAAAATGTGAACCCCATAGGTCTTGGGCTACAGGAGAAAATTCAGAAACTAAACAGATTATTGCATTAATTTATATTTGGATACTAAATGCAAGTTATAAGAAACTTGGTGTGACAGAAATTAAACAACCAAGTATCAGAAGCGCAGTAAGCCAAGCCCCATGTTCCCAAAATTCTTTCAGCTGTCTAAATAAAGATACCTTAAATCTTATTTGTAAGCATCTGAAAAGTTATTTCAAATTTACTTCTTTAAGCGATCAGTTACATCAAACCAACCCCAGAATGAATTCTCTTACTGAAGTATAACCATTCAAGCTCAATCAGAGCATATGCATACACATTCAAGGTCAACGAACTGCTCCACAGGGTTTTGGGGTGGCTTTTTTTTTCTCTTCATAATACAAAATAACTGTTCTGAGATGCTACACAGGCAAAGTTTAAAAAAAAAAACCTATGAACTTTCCAGAAAAAGATACTTTACACAACACTGTCCAATTAATCAGAAAAAAACCACAAACATATTTTAAGATACACTCATGGCAACTAAAAACAGGATATTATCATGCCAGAAGTAAGAACCATTCCCCCTCAAATCGAAAGGTCTTGCTCCAAAAACTCAAAATCTATACGCAGGGATAAACAACAACTCCTTGTTTCTCATAAAGGTATCAATCTTCCACAGGTGCTCAGAAGCAAAGACTAACAATGAAATATAATACATTATATTTCTTTAGTATCACAATGTCTCTGTTTAAAACTAACTCTTTTTTACAGAATGAAACAACAACAACAAAGTCACCAAAAGCAAGAAAAAGTTTACACAACCACTATATACAGGATTAAAATAAATAGAGTTAACGTTGCAACAGAGCAATTTTACTGGCTTTTAAATGTGCCTTTTAGCAAAGTTAAAGAGGCTTAATAATTCCAATGCCTACAGTTAACTGGCAAGAGTAACAAGATTTTTCTGTAATTTCATATAAGGAAGAGGGATTCCGGTGAATGTTCTCTTCAGTGATGTTATTCAGAGGTTGCATGAAGTGAAAGGGAAACAGAAGCTCTGGAAAATGTTTTTATTGGCCCTTCTCTTATTATGAACTTGCATTCCACAGCTCTACACAACCAAAGAATTGACTATATTACCTTATTCACCCTAAACAATTTACCTTTTCCTTCCCTACATTGTACCTCAAAAATGTAATCCTTGCTATGCACTTTAATACTTCCTTGTTTCATGTGGAGAAATTTTAAAAATTGCTTCCAAAACATTAACTGGCAATAGTCAAGCTGCCATAACTCTGGCAAATAATTGTCTGACATAGTTTGTTATTTGTTTAAAAATGTATTAAACAAACAAACAAAAGAAAACCAAACTAGTTGTATTCTGTATGAAAACAGTGAACAATCTTAAACGGCTTTTTTGCACCCATGCTATTTCAACAACAACAAAAAAATCAGTTAAAAGGCTTTATTATTAGGTAGTTACTTAGCAACATTAGAAAAAAACACATATCAAGTATGGGTTTTCCCCCATTATCTCTTTATACTGAAGTGTCAGAAGCAAGCAGCAGTAACTACCCTCTAAGTGCTTCACTGACATCAAAGAGCAAAGAATAGTCACTGAAAATTGTATTTTACAATAAACAGCCTGTGAAGTGCTTTAGAACACGAAATTTGGGCAGAAAAGCAACTACACCATTACTAGAGATGACAGAATCACAGGTAAAAAAGATCAAAAAAATACTTCTGAAAGTCATTTTTTCCAACTTTCTGCTCAAAGCTGGGTTCATTTCAAAACTAGTTTAGCCTGCTCATGATCTTAACAAGTTCTGTTTTAGAGATCTCCAAAGATGGAGACTCCACGATCCAACAATCCCTCTGGTAAACTGTTCATTGTTTAAGGACTCTCACAGCAAAATTTTTCTTCTAATACCCAAGAGTTTTCCCTTGTTGCAATTCACAACAGCTGCCTCCTGTTCTTTCACTGTACCTCAGTATTTGGCTCCATCTTCTGTATAACCCCTCCACCAGGTAACAACAGGCTACTGCTGTGACTATGATCATTTTAGGAAAAAAACCAGGACACCACACCTACCTTTCAAAGTGGAGCGGCTGGCAGGTCTGCTGACGTTATTTTTCTGATGCTTTGTTGACATACGCTTCATCTGGCGGGGTGTACTAGGGGGAGAAGCGCCATAGAAAGTGTCAGCACTTGCTTCATCTGATAATTCCTCAGGGTCGGATTCAGAGATCTTGGAAGGAGCATCTTCTGATTTGCACACTTTCCTGCAGGGAACAAGATAAACCACCATTACATTCAAGATAAAGAATTTTTACTTGCAAGATCTGTTCAGAAAGCTAATTCATCCACAAATCCCAACCACAGTCGACCTTCTATATTTTACTGCCACATCCATGTACATTTACCCCAGTTATTTTCATATCCCTAAGGATAAGTTTCCACTCAAATAAATAATAGGCAACATACAAAGAGGATACTATAGGCAGAGTGTCACTAGAAGAACACAATGTAAACATACATGTATATGTAATATATCTTTTTCTGAAAAAACCTGCGGCAAGGCTAAACTAAGAGCTGCATGAAGTACGCAAAGGTTCAAACATACAAACATACTGCAAGACATTCAATCTAATCAATAGCAGGGACAACAGCAGAGGTCTTCCCTTCTATCCTCCACCCCCTAAACCCTGCGTACCACAAAGGCCACTTCTAAAATCACTCTCCCACCCTTCACAAAACTTTTATCTAGCATAGCAGATCTGAAAGTATTTTTCACAGATTTTACCATCAAGTATATTAATACCATTAATATCATATATAAATACCATCATTCCCCATTGGTCCCATATATGGAATTCTCTTGCTTTAACACATATCAGGGAGAAGAACACACACCATTTTCAAAGAAAGAAAAGAAACAGTTTGCCTCTATTCCCTCACTTATTTCTGGAGCAGGTGTGCAAATAACTTGACTCTACAGAACCCTCAGTAACTCTTGACTCTAATAAAAGACACTGAGGTAAAGAAACAGTCAATCTAAATCAGTGCAAGACAGCATCAGTATCCGATAACTTCAACTTCACTTGAATCACAAATTATATTTTCCTTGCTACTATTTTAAGGGAGGACAAGGAATGTTACTCATGCTGTAGTGAAATGAGTCTGAGTTACTGCAGCAAGAAATATGTCAGAATATTGCCAGCTAGTAGAACAGCAGTAAGGCTAACAAAACAAAAACAAACAAAACACAGATACTGTACTTTTTCTTGGCCTTTAGCTATAAACAGAAATAAATACCTTAGCATGCAGAACAATAATGTTCTCTACAAAACCACAGCAACATTTAGTGAGGCAAAGTTTCTTTTCACTTTATTCTTTTCACTCTACTACTTCAGCTTTGAGAAGGCAGCAGGCAAGTTCACCAAATCTGCAGATAAACCTTATCGGATACCCAAGAAAAATTACCCAGGTGGTACCGCAGCACCACCTGGAGTCTAAGGAGAACCCTACAACCTGGTAATAATGACAACCACACAAAGTCACCAATACTTTCAGTCTGGTTTCCTTGCCTTGGGACATCATGCTGTTACTATGTCTTAGCAATCTGATTTAACCAACCCCCACTGTCCAAATACAAAAAAAAGTCTTACATTTGTTCCTACAGATCTTGTGAAAATAGGTGGATGAGTAAGCGAAATGGATCTTGTAAGCACTGAGCTAGTAAAGTGGAACTAAAGTTTACATCTTTTGGGACACCAGAAGAGCTTTATTTCTGAGAATGCTTGCAAACAGCCCTACTGCAAAAAACACTTCAGGCAGAGAACACCCCTCTGATCTTGCCAAAGACAAATCAACCACAAGAGACTAAACCACATAAAACAGAAGTCATTAGTTCCAGTGCTTATGGAGCCATTTATTTTTTCAGTGATCTCACTGGCCTGGCAAGGCACAGGGTGGGGTGCTGATGCTCTTGCAGAGGCTGGCAGAACAGATCCTGCAATCACTCACGTTAGGTCTCCAAGACAGTTTTAAACCAGGACAAGTTACCTCATGAGGAAAGACCAGTGAAAACACTGTTTTCCTTCTGTTTATAAGTAAGCGATCTCTTCAAAGAACGTAACGATCAAACCTCTCCACCAGGCTGAATTAAGTGATCTTTAAAGAACTTAAGCTGGTTATTCTCGTCACTACCGCTGGAGGCATTTGAAAGACCTGTAGATGTGGCCCTTACAGGACAAGGTTTACTGGTGGACTTGAAAGTGTTACTTTACAGTTGAACTCAATATTAGAAGTCTTTTTCAACCTAAATGATTCTACAATTCTACCTTGTTTGTTTCTTGCTGTGTCTGAAGAGAGGGCATGAGTGCCAGAAGTATCCAAATTACCCTCCAACCTCACACCTGAATTACATACATACCTACACAGTAGCATCCATATGACTTACTTAACATTCAGCCATTTTTTCTGGGTAATTTAGTAAGATGTTCTTTGATAAGAAGCATAGCAGACATCACAAAACATGCAGCACTTGAAATCATATCCCAAAACAAGCAATCACGCTCTCGTTCATAACCACGGAACCACTCTTGTTAGCAGCTGGTGAGGTGATCTAACCAAAGCTGGCTGGTCTGCTTAGAGAGAGGAAGGCACAGGTTGCAAAGCAAGTTTTAAAAATTCAGCATACTCAGTTTAGGGTTTGTGTGCAAAGACTATACCTCAACACAGAACTCAAACCAGTGCCAATTAACACAAAGATTCAGCTTCACCAGTGCAAGCCTTACGGTACAACAACACACTAAATATACAGGGTCTGAACTAAAGCAGCTACATCAGCTTTGACATGCTAGGATCATTTTTTCTAATCCAGACAACACCAGACATATATGATCTTCAGCAGGAACACTCTGGCATTAAAATCAGTTATGATTTTTACAGATTACTGACACAGCATTTGCAATGTTTGTGTGTTATTTACTGTCATGAACTAACCATAGACTAATTAAATCTGCCAATCTATAAAATGCAGTGCTGGCAAGCCTGAATCAGATTATAGTGTTGGTTATTAGACAGAATTGTTGGTTCCTAAATACTGTTGCAACCAGGGTTGAGAAACATTAATCAAGGCTAATTTCTTCTTAGCTACCAAGATATGCAGGTTTTCTCCCCCACAGCCAGTGAGAACCATCCAAATCTTAATTAGGCTCACACACAAAAAGTGAAAGCTAGAAATGTGACAACTGCAGTTACTATTTGCCAATAGCAGCCTAAACCCAATCCCTACAAGGAAAACTGTAAGTTCATAATTTTCATAGTCTATTTACAGGTTCCCAGCCTCAATTTTAATGAGAAAAACGCTTCTTAGAATTTTACCCTGGGAATATAAGAAAGGCTGTAGCCAGGATGCATAAATCACAAATACTGGGAAAGCTTTAAAAGCAGTATGGTAAAAACAACAACCAAAGCAAAACACTTTGACAGCTCCGAAATGCACCAAAAACCCAACAAACCAAGAATGTTTCCAAGAAGTAACCACTGTATGTTACACCAGGGTGCATTTCAATCAGAATCTGAAAAGACAGAATACATAATTTCTTTAATTTGCACTTCTAGATGATAACGAGATTTTCTTTTTAACCAAGTAAAAGTGGTGGCAATGTATCTACAACTCCAGCTCAGTCATGAAAATCAACATAATTCTTCTAGATTTTCAAAGGCCTGCAAACAAAAATAGGAAGGGGGGGCAGAAATTGAGGTATGAAATTCAAAGCAGCAGGACAGGGGGCAAAAAGTCCGGTAATCACCACTATTGATAAAGACCACAACCTTTGGAAAAGTACATTAATTTATCACTAAAAATAAATTAACAAACGAAAAGACCACTGAGGATCACGATGGAACATGTTACAATTAATGAGGCTAAAGTCACACTGAGTAATACTATTTTTAACCAGTACAAACTTTTGCACTTTCCTGAAGCATTATGCAAACTTGCAAAGTTTCTAACGACCATTAATGAGAGGTCATCCAAAAACATGTGACAGCCATATGAGGGAAACATCTTTTTACTCTTCCCTTTATAGCAGCTACCCTCCTCATAAGCAGGAGTTCAAATACATTAGGCACTTACATAATTAACTCAGGTTCAGCCACTGCTTATCATCCCACATGCAGCTTAAAAGCTTGCTGGGGATCAGAGCAGTAGAGGTCACCTGACTGGACTACAAGCACACGGCAATATATTTGAGTCAGGCGGTTACCACACAGGAGCCAGGATAATCGCCCACCACAACAGTTTGGAAGCTGCGCGCTCCAGACACTGCTGCTGTAAACAGCTTCCTGCAGTTTCAAAGACATCACACCATGCAGGAATCAGTGAGGCTCTTTCTCAACACTTCTTATGGCACCCTGCCATTTTCATACGAAGAACTACAAAATCTGTACAGGGTACAGCACCAAATTACCAAGTAGCAGCTCTTGACATTCAGTGGGTTTGTTTTAAAAGCAAAGTGTCTATTTTTCAAATATATACTCCTTAACTCAGATTCAGCTTGATAATTAATACAGGAAGACAAAGCTACATTAGTCTGTTCTTAGTAATGCACATTCCCAGTCAGCAAAAGTAGCAGAAAACACAGGCACTACACACTGCAAACACATCTTGTTAAAGTTCAGGTAGCTCTCCCTAAAGGTAGCTGCAATCGGTCCATTTCAAACAATATTCTGACAAGAACTGTCATCACCCAACAGCTGCTGGTAATGCAAAAAGCAAACAGAATTTTTAGGTACCCACCTCTGCACCTGTTAAAACAGAAAAAAACAATAAAGTATGCAGTCGGTGCTGCTGAACACCACACAGCAAAATTCTGGAATCAGAAGCTCCAATTTCTGTGAGGCAGTACTAGGTTTTGTTCTATTGCAAAAGAGAATGTAATGGTAGGCCTGGACCAACAGCACAAGGAAGGAACTTCACTAAATAATCAGCACCACCTT
Source organism: Melanocharis versteri (assembly GCA_013397845.1). NCBI lineage: Eukaryota > Metazoa > Chordata > Aves > Passeriformes > Melanocharitidae > Melanocharis > Melanocharis versteri. The sequence goes on along the minus strand of VZTG01001880.1, from coordinate 1,566,218 downwards.
GGGTAACAAAGACTGAGGATCAGACAACCTAATCAGGAAAACAAGATGAAAACACCTGGAGTTCTGCCACAGTACAGGACAGCTACCTGGTGTAAACACATAGTGTTACGTTCCAACGTTAGGAAAACATCATGCACCCCTATATTTTAATCACTTCTTTAAAATTATGTTCTGAAGGAAGCTGTAATCTTAAATAAATGGACATGGTTCTGAAAGGTTCCTGAACTGAAAGCAGAAACTACTAAAAATCCAGCTTTGGATAAGGTATTTTCAAAGATCTGCTACACATGTAAATACAAAAATGAAGTGTTTGATGCTACTGCATTTACTATAAACTGCCCTAAGTGCAGCAAAAGGAAGTCTTCAGTAGAAGGCAAGGAAAAGGTCTCATTGGGTTTTTTAATTGTATTTTTTTTATTACAGCACAGCAGGAATTTGCACACAGTGTGTACAAATAAAGCTGTATTTTTTTGCTATATGCACCCTGTGTAAGTCTGGCACAGCACTCACAGGTAGGAAAAAATAGCCTGTCTGCAGGGTACGAAAATTCTACGATGAGCACAGACATTCAAGTAGTGTACATGTCATATATTCCTCCTGTCATTATACCTCCAGAGACTGCAGACAAACACAGTGTTCACATTAAAACCTAATACTGACACAGAGTAATGAAGATACTTGACCTTGTTTTCACATTTGAATCTCAGATGCCTGAGCTCAGCATTTCTGAGTAGTCAATGTTAAATCTTAGTCATCAATAAATAGCACGTCATTTTTACCAACATATTAATAGTTCTTACTTTTACCACCTTGGTAAAATACTTGGTAAGATTTTTAACAGTATAATTAAATTCAACTTGAAACTAAGGATATGTCTGGCTTCGTAATTTGTTATCCTAAGTAAAATTTGGGTAAGTTATAAAAAAGCACCAAGTCTGGGGAGGGTTTCTGAGCAAGAATCACTACCACAAAGCTAAGTTGCAGATACAGCACTCCTTAAACTTCTACTGTAAAATTTTTAAACTAACAGAAAAGTCTTCAAATTATGTAGGGCCAATGCAATTAAAACTTGCAAAAAGTATCACATCTTTATTAAAGCCTGGATCAGCTTCCTCCTGAGAAAAAAACTTTGTTACTTTCAGAAAATATCTGCTTGGCAAATGAATACCAATGGTTTTGGATAAGGAACTGGAAGGAATATACGTTTTCTGTAGCTTTTCCAAATTTTAGAGAGAACATATGCCACATCCCACCAGTATAACAAAAAGATCTGAAAGCAGCTTTAAGCTGGAAGGGAGAGCAGTAACAAAAGCTTTGGTGTTCCGAGTTTCTAGCTCACAAGGATCTTGTAGACACTACTCAAGAAAAGAGGCATCTGGATAACTTAGCTTGACAATAAAGCCCGGCAGAAAATCATCTAACAGCACTCTTATCATGGAAAAGGTGAACTTTAGAGTACCATTTCTTCTGGCATGAAAACTGTATGGAAAAAAAAAACAGAGAGGAAGAACAAAATAAAAACATTCTTCTCTAAATAACCTGTTGCCTTTGCAACTGTTCCTTCAGTTGGCAAGTGAAAAGCAAGACTGCTAACCCCTTTAATTTCTACATTTCAAGCAGGCTTCTCTACCTCAATTTGAGTATTCCTATGATCACCCTTTTATCTGTACTATTCTTCCTTTCTACAACAGGTGACTAGTCCTGCCTAGTTCCACGCATCCATTTCCCAGCTCTTCTGACGTCTTAGACATAAATTTATTTATGAGGGTCCCATTCAACTTTTCATTGATTTCTCTAACGATAAAAGCAGATAATATGGAAGGCACACCAATGTAAAGGCTAAAATGAATGGGGAAAAAAAAAATCAAACCTGAAATTTGCCTTAAAATTAGAAGAAAATTTGAAGGAGACATCTTAAAAATAATGCCTGCAGGTAATCTAAGTAAACAAAAATATTTTTTGTCATGTCGTTGTCTTAAAACAACATTTTAAGGCAGAAATCTAGGGCTTTTCTGTATTTACTAAGTATTTCAAATTATGTTTTAAAGACGATACAGTACCAACATAACAATTTCAGTTTTAAGAAAAATCTGACTTCAAATTCAGCTGTACACAGCTACATTTTTTTCCTTCCCGAGGAATCAGGGGAAGGCAGGATATGTGATCATTTACCTCTGCAGTCTAGGAATGAACAACCAGCATACTGGGGGGGAAAAAAAGCTGATACCTGGACAGGAGGAAAGGAGAGCAAAGAATTTACTTGTAACAGATAGTAATTTTACCATTTACTCCTGACACAAATTGCAAAAAAGCACTTGCATCTTTCATCTAGTATGTCTGCATATGCAAATCTTACAGAATCTAAGTTTGCATTAAAACACCTTACAGCAGAGACACTCGTAAGAGCACAAAATTAGGAAGCAATATTAAAAAAAAATATTTTAATCAAGTATGCAATGTAATGCTATTCACACAACTTTTTTACAGTACAGACCCTCAGAAATAACCAACGCTACAGCCACAGTAAGATGACACAAGAAGGGGAACCTGTTCCAGTGCACCTTTTGCTTCCCAGGTTGCACATCCCTGCCCCTTTTGCCATCCCCTCCCACACAGAAGGCAACAATCATGTGACCTCAATCACCAACCTGAGAGTGAAAAAACCCACTGATTTTTTGGTACACCATTTACCTGTCAGATCAATACACACAAGCAAAAACCCCACAGCCACGTGACAGCCAAGCTCCTTCACTTCATCGCTCCTGAGCCTGGCATTCTCTTGAAGAGAGACCGGGGGAGAAGGCAACCTGCTGAGTGTTAAGTGAAATTGTGCCCTCAGTCACTCTCTTCTGGCTGCACATGAAGCAATTTTACATGACTGTCTGTCCCTTCTGCTTTCCAGACACTTTGCCAGAAGTCAGCAGCACCCAAGATGCACAGGTATAACTTAAAGTACCATCCCTGGTATCTTCACTGGTGCTGCCAAAACAATCCAGCTTAGCTGGAATGCCTTTGTTAGCAGGATTTTTCCAACTTCAGCCACTTTAATTTTGATTAAGCAGCCAAATGTACTTAATGTCATGCTAGCAAGTTTCATGTGGCAGACATTCTTAGCAGAGGGAAGGCAAGAAAGGGATGTTAGGAGATGAGTACAGTAATTTTTAGCTGAGTCAGCCACAAAACTAATGCAGATTTTTTCTTGCAGCAACAAGAAAAGCAAAATACTTGGGCAGGAAGATGCTCAAGGTAATGCCGGTATCACCACCAAGAACTGATTGATTACATAATTCTGGTAGCTTTTTTATAAATTAACCTATGAACAAGGGCTTGTGAACATAGAAATAATGACAGAAACACTGAAATTTCATTAGTGAATTGCCAGGACACAACAGTAACCCTTGAAAAGCCCTGCTTTGCTCACTATTTACACCTTGCTTATCTCTGAACACTAACCTGTAGCAGGGCCGCACAAATGCCGACAAGGCTGCTATGAAACCCGTGCCACCCACTGCAAACGGCAGGTTTACACTACAACAGCCCTGCCTAGAGTTAAGAACCAACTACAGTAAATTCCACATCAGCTGAGGGAGCACTATAAAGCAAGTATTTCTGCTGCAACACAAACAGTGCTTTTGGAGTGAGACCTCACTGTGACAAAACCACCACTATTTCTCCAGAAATTGCCAAGGAAGAAAATAAAAGTCATCACTGGGGAGAAGACTAATGTACAGCTTTGAGCTAAACAGTTAAACTGTAATTGATTCCCAGTGACAACTTTTCCTCCTTGGTAACTCTCAATTAAGCTGTTTAATTAGAACAGAAGGACCCAGCAAGTGTGAACGCACTTCATTTCTACAGTAGACCTCAAGCACATGTCTGACTAGGCATTACAAATACCCTTACAGAACTAATGTACTTACTAGCAAATTATAGTTTAACAGAAAAATTTTAACAGAATTTTCTGCTTCTCAAGATCTGGAAGCTACCAGAGTCAGTTCTGCAAATTACTATTACTTTGGCACTTTTCCCAAAATTCTCCTATATTCCTGAGCAGAAGTTTCTATATGTGCTTATTATATTTACAACAGAAAGACAAAGTCACAGAAAAATCTAACAAAAGCTGTTATAAGAGTGGTGAGATATTGAAGCACCCTTTGATTAGAACAACATGGTAAACCTCAAAAAAAGAAATTGTCAAACAATGACTGAAGAACATATTAAGCAGAATGCAAAGTAGTATTCATCATATCTTTTTATAGCAAGTAGTGATAAGCACTACTGAGACATATTTAAATGATCAAAGGAAGTAATTTTTCTTCCGCAAGTTACACCAACTAGAAATAAGTGTAAAAAAATAAATTAAATAGAGCTCTTATAAAAGTTTTGGCAGCTCTTCATCTTCTCATCTCAAAAAAAAATACTGAGAACTTTCTGTTCTTTTTTACTAGCAAATTTGAAAACAGAGAAAGCTTAACTAATTTTTCCATCTTGGATTATTATGTTTTCATACAAATTCAAATCATGATGTAACAGCATTTACAGTAGACTCATCTCTGAGCTTGCCCCCGATAGATTATTTGATTAAAACTATGCCATATTTCATTTCAAAAGAAGAAAAAGCCTAGTTAATTCTACCCCTGATCTATAATGTGTAATAAAGTGTGAAAATGTTGATGGGTTTGTTAGGTTTCCACATCCACGTTTAAGCCTGGCAAGTGAGGCTGCAAACGGATCAAAGGTTAGAACTGTAGAAACAGGAGCTGAGAGCTTCACCCAGCCCACTTAGTATCCAGCTCTCTTCACTTAACAACTGATGTTAAAATATTCATTGATTCCAGTCCCCATGCTTCTCCATTAGCGCTACTTTTTCAACCTCAACCACATCCTAGCTCATATTTGGGAATTTAAACTGATTCTTTAAAGTAAGAATCTCTGAAATACGTTTTCCTCACTAATGATGTTCGAGCACTACACAGCACAGTATCAACCCAAAGGGTAAGTGCTGCAATTAAGCTCTTGGCACCTGCACAGATCAGATCCCAAGGTCTCAAGCCACACACTAAAAGAGTAACATATATTTAACTAAGAACTATTCATGAAAAATCTGTACTAACACATCTGCATGGATTTTCTGGAAAATTTAAGCTACATCAAGAAAAGTTACATACTCCTGAGGAAAGAGTGTTAGGGTGCTAGGTTCAACTATAAACACATCATATATAAAAGTGATAAACTGGGAAATGCACAGACCTGTGATAAAAGATAAAAAGATCTGTAACAGCCATTCTTCCTCCACTCTCCCACACACACTCTACTCTTCTGGCATAAAGTTCTCTTCCTAGATAAGAAAAAGCTAACAACTGGTTATGATCCCAAAGTTTCAGTTCGTCATTTAGATAAAGTCAAAGTCCACAAGAACCCTGAAGGTGAAGTATTGGAAGTTAAATAGGTTTTCAGTGGAAGCTGGTGTCTAAGCACTGCATACTGGACTTCTTGTCCATGATGTTTGGAAAAATCCATGCAATGCAATGGGATTTCATTACTCTGCACGATTTGGAGCATCCCAAAAGCTCAGCGGTCACGCCCACAGACAGTTCCACAGGGAGGCCAAGAAGTAATAGAGGCGTGACTAACTGTGGCCTTGTTACCACTTACTGAATGGATGTTCTACAGCCAAAATGGTAAAAGCCTTTACAAATACTGCTTTCAGGAAAAGCAACAGCAAGTGAACCAGCAGCACACGTAAGCCAAGGGCAGAATAAACCGTACATTAACACCACATCAGAAAGCAACACGTAACACTCAATACCACTGAATATCAGCAGGACACAGAAGGAACAGAACTAATTTTCTCCTTCTACCCTAAGACCACAGGAGACATTCATCAGGACAATAGTTACATCCCATCTTTTCTGGCTCCAGAATAAACCTGTTCAGGTTTCATGGCAAATTAATGTGACTTTACACACAGGGTTCTTGGACTGGACACAAGTGAATATTTGACAACCCTGTAACACTCAAATTCAGATGTTAAAGCCAAACATTCTCATTTGGCTTTATGCTTGCAGTAAGCCAAGAGTGAGCATGGGACCATTCATTATCAGCTCTTTAAAGAAATAAGCTTCTAAGTTATCTTTTAAAATTCAAAAATTATTTAGTTAAGACTAAACATAGCATCAGTGCAGTCAACATCTGAGAGAAGAATAAAACTGAAGGAAAGTAACAGTTCTGCAAACATAAATGTTGTAGACAACAGCAAATTGAACCACGCAACTGAAAAAACGAGCTGAGATTCCTGTGCTGACAGAGGTCAACACACTGTTGACTAGCAGTTGGTAGTATGAAAAATTGTCTTCTAAATGTATTTTAGATGCAGTTCAAAAGAATGGTTTGTATATAATTTAAGAAATGTGGTTGTCATGGAAGCCAAATCTTTATAAGCCTCTAAAAATCCCAATTAGCTCCCTGAAGTAAGAATTACTGCATATCCCTTATGCTTTCCTTTAAATTCAGTAGATCTGTTTTCATCACAGCACAGTTTGCATTCCACAAAGGTCAATATCACTAGCTTACATAATAGTAAAACCAACCTTGACAGACAGCACTAATTAACAGACATAAAAACAACCCAAGCAGCCACACAACACAGACTAATCCTTACTGCTACAAATGCCAAAGACGTCTCAACTAGCACTTCATGTGTGTTTGTGCGTAGGCAGAGCAATCAGTCATTCATCCCAATCTTGCACATGTAAACAAGAAAATGCAATACACGTAGAACAGAGATTACATCTTACCTCATTTAAATGCACGGGGGGAAAAAAAAAACTATGGCAAAGCTCTACATACTTAAATCATTTTTCCCACTGAAGCTATGAGCTTAAGTTAATAAAATAAACTGTTTCACTGCTCATATATTATCAGCCATACAGATAGTCTGGCAAGCAGGAAAACATGTTAAACACAATTCATGACATAACCTCAGGCTTCCCCCAAACCACAGACGGTGCAGACTGACAGCCAAATCCATTGTCATCCTAGAGACAACAAATCTGATAGACAGACTACTGACAAGTTCCCGAGCAAAGAGGAAGCCTCCACGTAATTCACAATTCTGTCCCACTTTATTCACAGCCTTGGTCTCTCCTTCACCCCCTGCACTGGATGTATGCCAGGAGAAAGGAGGGCTACAAGCAATCAAGGCACAAGTTAGGGTAGTCCTATGGCTCTTCATGCCTCTGCAGTGCCCCCAAACAAAGGACAAAGTCCCAACAAAAGACACGCTTAAGGCCTTCTTTTTTTCTGTGGTGGATTTTGTGCCACAAAATTCTTGGGAAAGCCTAAAATTTGGCTTGGGAAATTTAAAGCCTATGGGCAATAATCAAGAAGCATCAAACGCATCTGTTTTAATTAGTGTGCTAAATTATCTAAGTGGAAACATCTTATCTTGTAAACTTTCCACTTGTTTTAAGGATTGATACTTAAATGTGAATTCTTCACAAAACTTTTCAGTATCTTTTCACTTATCCACAACCACTGCATGCTATCCAGGGTCATAGTGCAATCCTATCTCAAAATTAACATCTGCTTGTAGGTTCCCTGAGCATTTTTCAGTTTAGAGCTGCCTCCCCTCTCTACCCACCCCAAAGTGCATTTCAAGAAAGAAAGGAAGACCTGGGAAAAACACTGTGCTTTTGGAGAGGGATTCTCAATCAAATGCTTTTGACTAAGGACTGTGTAATCCAAAAAAAGCCATGAATATATTTTATGCTTGCCTTCAGTTTACAAAATGTACCACTGCATTTATATTCTAACAAGACACAGAATCCTCACACAAAGACAAGCAGATTTCTCACATGAGGAAGTCTCAAAACAACAAATCAATAAGCTTTGTTTATTAAACAAATGTAGGTGTATCGCTAATCCAGAATGACTGAACACTTCTCCACCAGAACTAATGTTAACTTAAAGAGAATGCATTATAGCAATGCACTTTAGCACTAGCCAGAACTCTTTATCATAAGAACACATTCATACTCTACAAACAGGATTAAAAGCTATCTGCCATCAAATGGATTCCAAATGCCCAAGCCTGTGCAAAATAAACTGATTTCAACAAGATTCTGACCTCACAGCCCCAAGAATAAACACCTAATGATGACTCCAAAATTTAAATCAACAGCAATCATGTCTGAAAAAGCTTCAGATACTTTACTTGTATTACATTTAAGTAAAAGCAAGTGCTGCATAAAGCCAGAGAAGCAGGTGTGAAGTTGGAACACAAAGCACACACAGAAGTGAATCACAGTGGATGGAGTACATGCATTACCCTATACAAATTAAGGCTACCTAATTGTTTTGAGACATCCCCTTCCCACCCACCAGCTCACTCTGAAATAACTAATTCAATTTTCATTTGCTGGGTAAAGTTGTCACCACATTATCCACACCCACATCCGACTCATATAAACTGTCCTGTAATAAGCAGAATCCAGCAGAGGTCAGAAATGGCCCTGCACAGGAAATGCCTGGGTGTTTTCCATCCAGGCTCTGAAGATTACTCTTCTACATGAAGACAGCCCAGGTCTAGGGTCATGCTGTTGTACAAACTTTATTTTAAATCATTTTCTGCTTAACCTGCAGTATTAGTCTTCGAAGAGTCCTTTGCAAGGGAACTTAGAAGCTTACTAAGTCCGTTGCCCTACTAGCATTTGTATTTCATAATATTTCTGTTAAATCTAATTAGTTTTATACATCTTCTGATTTTGGCACTCTCACGACACAAAAACAAATCGTTAATGCACATTAATGAAAACTCAAAGGCATTGTTCAGCCCCATAGCCTTGACCCAAACAGGAGCACAACACCACTTCCCTCTTATTCCACCAGTACAAAACAGCAGCTCGCAATACTCAAGAACGATCTCAGCGACATGACAGCAGATTTTCCGCACAGCACACCTGGAACACAGTGCACCTGACTACTGCCTTACAGTACTAATTGATCACACAAGCGTTTTAAAAACGTTTCCTGAATGCCTCCTAGTGAGAAGTGAAGTGCATCAACAGGATGTTACTTTAAAATGAGAAATAATTGCCACGGAATTAATAACTTGTACTTACGCAATACTTCTACAGCCAGCTGGAAACACTAAACCATAAAGTAATTTGCATCCCCATCTCCCAGCAGGGCACAGATGGAGACTTGCAAAAAGCCAATCTGCAGGTCAGCATATTCAGGAGGTGACAGCAGTTGCAGAAAGCTTTGAGGCATCACAACACTTCTTTGTGAACGCTTTTTTTCTTTTTGTTTTTTTTAACTCTGTCTTCTTACAACTATCGATCGCAACGCTGCCAGCAGCGATACTCCGCGACCCTGCTGTTTTACCGGCACGCCAAAGAGAGCCCGGTTTTAACCACGGCTGCTATAAACGCGAGACACCCGGTTCCAAGAGGGCAGCGCTTTTATCGCTGCGGTTCACAAGTCAAGGAGCACAGGTCACGCTCCGCCAGCCTCCCGCGGGCTCCAGCTGCCGCTCCCCCTCCTCTCCGCAGCCTCCGCGCCTCCGCCCCGACCCCGAGAGCCGGGCTCGGCAGTGCCCCTACGCACCCGCCCGCACTGCTGCGAGGCTGGGGGCGAAGGAAACGATTTGCTTTTAATTGCAAAGCGCCCACAAAACACTGCCTTACCCACCGCAGCCACTAGAGATTTCTTATCGAAGCACTTTCTCGCTCCGTGGGCGCTCTGCAGAAGCGCTGAAGCAGCAGCAGCAGCCGAAGGTTCTGCAGCGCGGAGGGGCCGGGGGCGGGAGGCAGAGCGTGCACCCCCGGCCCCGGCGCTCGCAGCCCCTGCCCGGCATCGCTCCCTGCACGGAGCTCGCTGCGAGGCAGCGCTGGGTACTGACCTCCCCGGCGGCGACGGCGGCGGCTCCTCCATGGCGGCGGCGGCGGCACGGACCAGCGCGGCGGCGTCTCTCATGCATGCACCGGGGCNCCGCGGCCGCGGGGTCGGGACGCGCTGCGGGAGCGCGGCGCTCCCCTCCGGCACCGCGGAAAGTACGTCTCCACAGCTCCCCGCGAGGGGCCGCGTTTATCCCGAGGCGGGGCGGCGATGGGGGCGCGGCGGGCGCTGCCGCCCCCTCGCTGCCCCCGCGGCGGAGCTGTCAGGCGCTGCCCGCGGCCGCCGCCGTCCCTCCGCTGCTCGTTCCCACAGCGCTGGCAGACAGGGACCGCAGGAAAGTGTCACTGCTGAGAGGGAGATGCTTTCCCTCAGCAGGTGGCCCGATGTCCAGCGCCTGCGGAGGCTGGAGCGACCGCGGCCGCCTCCAAGGAGGTGCAAGGCGTGGAAGACCCTGGAGGTCCCCCTTGGGGGCGTGCAGGGAAGGATGATCTTTTGTCTTTTATGCTCTGCTGCTGACTGGGTAACTTGTTTGGATTCATGAACCTGGACTTTTTAAACCCTCCAGCAGCGCCGGTTATCAGCCTTGGACAGAGAACTGGAACCGCAATATCCATTTGGAAATACGAGGAGGAAAAATGTGATTTCCTGAACTGTAGGTTGGCAGGAATATCAATATCAATGTTAACACCCGTCAAAGGCAGAAAAGTGCCACGGGTTGTTGAATTGTTGGGGTCGGTGAGAGGGAGCCTGACCTTCTGTGTTAGAGGACTGGAAGCACAGCAGCAAACCCAGCATCAGTAACGTGTATACAAAGCACGTGCATTATTTCCGATGGGTGAAATTTGAGCTTGGACTAGAATCAGTTCTAGATTCTGCATTTATGCACCAGTTCCTTCATTAATTGTACATGAAATTTACACCTTTCTAGTCTGATGCCAAAATTCAGTTGTGAAGTCACTGTTCGTGAAATAAAGTTGTCCACCTCTCTCTCAAAGTTTAGGAATCAAATTCAACAGTCCCTTTGAAAGAAAAGATTTTTTTTTTAAGCTGAAATGCAGAATATACTTCTACTATATCATCTTAATAGCATCTACTATTTATCATCTTAATAAATGCATGCTTTAGAATGCAGGACCAGATAAATAACATTATGCAGGAAGCCACTTAGACTGCTTTCTGTAGGTCAAGAAAGATACCTGAATCACCCTGACCCTGATGATCATGACATTGAAACATCAAGACATTCAGCATTTATGTTGAGAATTACTAGTTATGATACCTCACGTAATGGAAAAATGCAGTATTTAGCATGTTAAAGACTTTTGCTCAAGTACTTGAGCTCAAAACCGTAAAGCAGCTCCAACAGCAAATACACACAATACATTCCCACTAATCTGTCATGGTGAACAAAACTTAGAAACCATAGTTGAAGGAAGCCAAGGTCAAAAATTCTGAAGTGCTAACCTAACAAATTAGTTGTCATCTCCATAAAAAACATACATTATCTAAGGTAAAGCTGCTTACTTCACAGTATGCCTGTGTTTTTAGTATGATCGCAAATAACGAAGGGTCAATGTTACTGATTGAATTTGAACATTCTTTTCACAGTTAGGGATCTGTGTCTCACACCACCTCTGCAGCTGTTTGCAGGGCAGAGACATATTTAGCAATCATGGAAAAATATTTCAGCTTCTTTGCTTCTTCTATCAAAACAATCAGTGCAGTGGTATGTTAGGAGCACAGAGTTTTCATTAACCAGGAAAAAAAATCTGATACTGCATTTTGCCATAGATGTGATGGTCTGGAAGTGGAGACATCCCAAGGGCCCTTGGCAAAGCGAGAAATGGGCGCTGACCACTGCCACTACTTTCTGTAGATATTAAGATAGTTTGCTGAAGTGAGCTGGGGTTCACTGCAGCCTCTTAAACAAGGAGGTCCAGAAAAAATCTTCCCTGCATGCGTTTTCCCCTTTCCCCCATCATACTGGGTTGCATCACATTCTTGTGGTATATCACAGAAAACATCCTAGAACTACAGGTATTGGCCAAGAAAAGCAAGGCTGTAAATTTGATACAGTGATGCTTCTTTATCTGCAATAGACCATAGTGAGCAACACAGCTCCTGGCATCAAGGCGAAGATTGTAAGAGGAGAAGTTTATGAATGGCCTTACAGAGAACTTGGGAAGAAATTAAGAGAAGCAGGAATATTTGGAGCTGATAGTACAGGAAACAGCAGATGAAATAAGAGTCTCAGAGCCTATATAGGGATGATATTTGCAAAGAAAAAATTTCAAAGCATTACAGAGGTCTTAAAAAATTGATTATTTTAAATTTTTTTTGCTTCTTTTAAGGAATATCATCATATTTCAAGGATTCTTTGCTAGTTTCTGAGTCTAAATGTATCAGTATTTCGTAGGTGCATGGAAACTGATAAATGAAATCGATCACTCTGGTTCTACTACAGAACAGAAGAAGGCACAAGATTAAAATACACATCGCAATAAGTAACTTTGGTCTGTAAGAAAACTGAGTTAAAATATTAGGAATGGATTTTATTGTCTGATGTGGCAAAATCATGACTCCAAAATTCTAGTTTAAAAAAACAAACCAGGAAAGAGGTAACTGTCAAAATAGACAAACTTATTTCAGTTTAACTCTGTTTTCAGAAGTTTTAGAATTAATTTCCTTCTTTTTTTCAGAAAACATCTGGCTTTATAATTTAGCAGATGCTGCAATTGCTTAGGAATTGCATTTTATTCTAGCAACATGCCTTTTATTACAGTAGCAGTCCTAGAACTTGCAATAAAAATTTGAGATGGCAATAGCATCTTAATAACAAAAACAAGTATTTCAAATAGCATTTTAAAATTTCTGCTGCACCTACCCTTGAAATTTCTATCTACCTATTCCTGGGACATATATTCTGTTATTTCTTCCTCCTCTTTTCATCACAGGTATCAGACACGATTGCGCTTTTGCCACTTGCCATTTCTCCAGTTATTTTCTATATACGAAAAATCCTAATGAAGACAAAGAAAGATTTGGTCCATGTAGGTAAATAAATATGTTTTAAGAATATATTTGAAAATTTTTCTCCTGGTACTTGTCACGAGGCCAAACTTCCAAACTTTTTTTCACATTATGAGTGTTGCACAGAATAAGGCACAACTTGTTTTGGGTTTTTTAAAGTCAGTTAATGAAATCTCGTAATTAATTGTTCTTCACCATGTGAACTGCATGCAAAAAAAATCAAATTCTTGACAAAACCAGCTTTGTACAATTAGTTTTTCCTTCCAAAAAGTTATTTATTTTAACTCTGATAAAAGCTATTTAAAAGTAAAAGCGAAGTTAATTAGACATTGGAAAGCAGCCTGCTACATGTAGTTAGTCTAGATCCAGTAAAATGTGCTGAAGATAGAGTAGTCTTTTTTTCTTGCTTATAGATTAGAAATGCTCTTCTGCAGTGCAGTGAAGAGTAAAACATGAACAATACCTGCATTTAATATCTAGAACACAACCTGACACCACTTCTTATTTAGACACTGCAACTAGCAACTCCAGAGTCCAAATATATACCAAGATGTGTTTCTACCTGGACATACGCAGATTCCTCCATCTACAGTTTTGTTGTTCTCACGGGAGATCAGCTTGGGGTGGCACTGAAAGAAACAGAACTCAGTTCTCAGTGTCACCTAATGTGAGCTTTGCTGCAATTGATTTTGAAGTGGGAAGCTGAAAGAAATTAAGGAGTCACACTGTATATACCCCTGTTCAATCACCCGTTACCGCTGTGATTCATTCACTTGGGAAGCTGGCATGATAGCTGCCAAAGCTCGTTCAGCAGCATGGTTTAACGCCCGTGCTATAATAGGAGCCAGCTAACTTGACGGAGGTGGAATATTTCTGTCTGAGCGCTGTCATCTCACAGGCTGCATGTCGGATTGCACAGGGCTCGATACCATTAATTCACCACTATTAAAGGAGTATTTGTTAGTAAGGGTAGCATGAGGTCAGAGATGTTCCTGGGGTTATTGTTATATCACTTCAACTGGGAATTATTTTTTTAGGTACTTCCTCTCCTAAAAAGCAACTCTGTAGCAGTGCCTCTACCATTATTAAAACGGCATGACCCATATGAGGGAAGTACAAATTCCAGTTGTGCCTAAAGCTGTATGCTTTTACTGTGTAAAGCTGGTCTTTGGGCTCGGTGTCTGTAAAGCTGGGCGTAGCTAAACCCACTGACTGCTATTCAAAGATACCAAGGCACTGGACACGGAAATTATCTGAAACTGAAAATGTTGACACATGTATAACAGTCTGGGTGCAGCAGTTTATATCTTCCCAGGAACTGACTTCGGACCTGTGAAAATCAGCTGCACTAAATTCAGTGCTACTTGAACTTGACTATCAACAACAGAGTAAGCTTGCTTAAAGCTAGCTTGGCTCCTGCTAAATCATATTTTAATTCTTTCCTCAGTTGTATAATAGACATACTCAGTGAGCAGCCATGGGGCATTTATAAACAAGACCAAATGCTTGTCTGCATTTGTGTTCACTACATTAATTTCATGTTCAAAGAAGCTCCACTAAAAAATTGTGGCCAATTCTTTGAAACCATATTTGTAGGCCCAGAGCATATCCATCTGTCTTCTGTGTGTGCCTGACAGTGCGATTTAGTGCATTGTTGCACGCAACTCTTTCAACATGTTTTCAAGCATCTTGCAAGTTTGACTAGCTGCTTATACCAAAATTTATAAAGTGATGCTTCTTATTTCCATCATCCCAGAAAGCACGAAAAAAAAAGTTCCAGACTATATATTTTAAAATATCTGATTGTGCAGCTGAGATTCTTTCTGTGTCTGCTTTACAGCAGCTCTGTTATCCCAGCAGAAAACAGCTGTAAGATTTTTATCAAACTCCCTGTCTAGGAAGACAGGACCTGTCCATGCCTCCTCCTTCCAACAGCTCTTTTTATAAGTGAGAGTAATCACAGAAAAGCAGCATAGCTGGCATTTTCCTTTACCCCAACAGTTCCTCACAGTTGTATTGGCTGGATGGAGTTATAAGCAGCCATTAGAAAATTTTAATCTTCATCAAATGTTAATCCCTGCAAACACTTATATACACATCAGTTCACTTATATAATAGGCATACTGAAATCAGTGTGACAGCCCTGGGAGAACAGTTACTCATACATATAAATGTTTATAGGATTCATTTCCTCCTTTTGCTCTGAATCATCTGGAACAATTTTGTCCTCACAACTTCACAAGGTGAGTTTTATGGCATAATCCTGTTGATGGCTCGGTTATGGTGAACATCAATAGGAATTAAGATGCTCCCCGTTTGTTGCAAAGCCCTCCTAACTAGAGCATAGTAAAATAGTGTCTTATTTTACGGCTCCCAGTTGTGTCTCCGCAGTGCCTCAGGTTTTATTTTTTCATTTCTGTCCATTTCATTACTTCAAAAAAGCTGTTCCCTCATTGTTAACATAACTATCTTCATCCTTCTAAATACTTATACAGTCCCTATGGTATAAAACACTATAAAGAGGTAATCACCTGCCATTTGACATTATTTCAAGGCATTCAGAGTTTTTTATTCTCATTTGAATCTTATTGGCCCCTATCATTGTTTCTGTAATTGATTTGCATTTCCTCTTCCTCATAGGAATTGATGCTTATTTTAAGGCATATCCATGCTAGGAAACATAGCACACAGCACTTGAAATAACTATGGAATGATGTGAGCTAATATGCTGTCCTGGCACAGCAGTCTTTCCAGCTACAGCCAGCTGAGGAATCCAGATTATGACCTTTGTGTTAGGGAGCTGAGATCCATGTGACATTTTCTGCTGAGCTGCTTGTTTAAAAGATGGTTTCTATCAACATCTTTGGGTGGATTTCACTATGACTGTCAGCATACAATGGGCATTAATAAATTTTAGGAGTAGCTATTTTAATTCTAAATTTCAGTCTGAAGCCTACTGATTCCACTGCAGTTGCTCTTCAGCTGTGGTGATAGTCAAAAATACAAAGGGGTCAAAATTTTGTTAGTTTTTGTTCCTGTCCATGGAAAATAGAATGAGATAGTATGTTGGTTGAGAAAAGGATGACCTTGTCAAAGCTGAGGATGTGTAATTGCTGGGTTCCTCCTCTCTTGCAGGCTGAATCCTATAGCATGTTTGAGCCCTACTTCTTCTGTTTATCTATGGATAGTGTGAAGACAGGAGAGAAATTTCTTTCACCCTTAATCACAGCAGAGATACCTGTCACTTAGCCTTACTACTTGGCCTAGGCATTGAGGCACTAAGAGAAAACAGACTAAACTTGTTAAAAGACTCCAGCATTCCAACACTGCATGGATGTTGTGGCACGCTGAGCTAGGAGAAAAATGCTGATCTGCAGATTCAGCACCCAGTTTTCAACAGGGCAAGCACACATTATTCGTTCAGTAGTTTTGGAGAAGGACTCCTGACTACAGCGTGCTTGTTCACCTGTCAGAAGCATTCAGTATGGATCAGTTGCAAAACTTTATCATGTGTTGCATAGCTGTAACCTGCCTGAGATGAGATCATAGAAGTATTAATCTTCCAACTAACTCTTTAGACGGACATTTGGGCTATAGCCCATCTCTCCGAGGGGTTCATGGTCTTCATTATACATGGATGACTACTCACAGAACGAGAAGTTAAGTATTCTATAAGCTATGGAAGATGACTCTAATATACACAGTGTTTCTAAATGTACAGTTATGGTTAATAGAAGAATAGCATTGCTATTCTTACCTGGATTTCAAATTTCAAGAATAAAATTTCAGTTAAAACTTCTGCGTTAAAATTTATATTTGTACATTTGTAAAACACCCCCATATGGCAGCTTGGTTCTGGGCTCCCCATCACAAAAGAGAGAGGGACATGCTGGAATGAGCCCAGCAAAGGACCATAAAGGTAGTGAAGGGTGTGGAGCATCTGAGATCTGAGGAGAGGAGCGGGAAATGTTCAGCCTGGAGAAGAGAAGGCTCAGGAAGGATCTTACCAATGTGTACAAATACTTAATGGGGAGGAGTACAGAAGATGGAGCCAGGCTCTTCCCAGTGGTGTCCTGTGAAAGGACAAGAAGCAGTGGATAAACCATGAAAAATTCTGTTTAAATTTGAGAAAAACTTTCCTTATTGTGAGAGTGGTCAAACAACAGCATGGGTTGCTCAGAGAGGTTGGGGAATCACCATCCTTAGAGATATTCAAACCCCAATTGGTTGTGGCCCTGAGGAACCTGCTCCTGCTTACCCTGCAGTAAGCAGAGGGTTGAGATGAGGTGATCTCCAGGGGAACCTGTCCACCTCAGCCATTCTGTGGCTGATCTCATAAATACTTCTGAATTACAAGCAATCTCTTAAATAGAAAATTCCCAAAGGAAACACAACTATTTAAAAGCACACAGCACCAAAAACTTCTGGTATTATTTATAATTTTGTTGTGAATTGAGGTGATTTGAAATTAATAAATTTTTAATAAAGAACAATTGCCAGTAAGAATTAAGTTATTCTAAAATATATAATTCACAATGCTGTTAAGTAGCCATTTCTGCCAACTAAATTGTAACTTTTTGACAGAAGAAGGTGCACAATATTAAGTATGTGGGTATAATCACAGCTTTGTGAGCATCTTCCTTTCCAAAGTTGTGTCATTTCCTACTAATGAGGTTTTACAGCAAGACTAATGATACTGCTTTCTTTTTAATTTTATTTTATCCTTGAACAACATGGATTGTTTTAAGAAACTTCTAAAAAATAATTAACATTAACTGTGCTTTTGTATTTTAAGTGACACAGAATCCTGATATTCAAATTGTACAAATTATATGCCATTTTATTTTACACGTCAAATAAACCAAGCCTGTCATTATTTGGATGTGGTCAGCTTTACTGCTCTGCAAAAAGTGAATGTGACGCGCATAACCATTTGTACAAAGCCAGATTCTGAAAATCTTAGACTCCTCTGATTTCAGCCATTGTTTTGCCTCAGTGAGGTTTGCCCAACCAAAAGATGAATGGCTCTGTGCTATTCCCTATTCATGGCACTGTACCTCAGCTGAGCTTTCTGATATATTTTAAGTATCACACTACCTGTATTTGAAAATAACCTGTAAGCATGTTTAGTGTGGCAAGTACATAAGATCTGTTTATATTACCATTATTTTTCAGAGTTACATTTCGTGCTGTGTTTATTGCAGCTATTCCAGAACTACTTCTTGTATCCACAACAGCCTGCCAACCACGGTGTTTAGTAAGAGGATTTAACTGTGAATGGATCTCTCTCCCTGAAGTAACCAGCTCAGATAGACTTCAGAAAGTGATGTTTTGCCTGCCTAATCACTTGTCTAAAAAGGATAAGGGCAGAGCTATCAGAATTGCTCTGATGTAATGCAGTGACTATGAGTGTCCTAGAAAGTCGCAAGCTGTAGGTGTCACATCATCACAGAGTCTTGTTTCCTGTGAACTGTCAAATGATCTTTATTTGAATTTAAAATATTTTTGCCTGAGAAAGCAGTAACAAGCGAACAGCCTGTTAAATATACCATTGAATATCTTTCCTACTTGATCATCAGCATTTTGGTAACTAAAAGTGAACTGACAAGTTTTCTTCACATTATACAATTTGCAATTTTTAGCACAAACCAGAAGTGAATCTGATTTCCAGCTTGACATTCATGGAGCCTTATATTTGTGCATAAATATCAAAGTTCAGAATAAAAGTTTTGTGCTCATATTGGCCATCAGAGTCCTAGAAGCTGATTATGAAAAGGTGGCTGTGGGCATATAAAAATAATCTGAAAGTTACTATTTAAATGTACAGTGTGTTTACTCAGAGCCATAAAGAATAAGCCATCTTACCTACAAGATGTTTACAAAGCAAGTCTGCTAGGTTTTCTAACAGCCTCTTTGTAACATATTTCATCCTTTTTTAGATTTTGTTTTATTTCATCTAATTTTCTTTTAATTTAGAAATGTAATATTTCTGTTGTAGAATGTGAGGGTTCGTTTAAGAAATATGTAATAAATACAATTACAGCCATGACAGGGCACATCTAAGTGTGATATTTCGTGATAGGTTCTGTTAATAATCATAGTAATCCAGCAGCTATAAAAAGGATGGAACAGCAGAAACAAGAGGATGTTGTAGGTACTGCCATTCTGGTGTAACTTGAGCCTTATATTAACCTGGATTAAGTATTCGTTTAACAATTGTTGCTTGTGCTGAATTTATCTGGTTTTTTTCAAAGTAAGAAGTCTGCCTTAAAAATAGCTAATTGATGTTTAGGTTATGTAACTTATTATGATGCCTTTATGAACCATGCTTCTCACCTCTGCATATTGCTGGATTTTTTTCAGCTTCCACATGCTTGGATTACATGGCACTTTGTTCCAAAGCATTCTCTTTGAGAGTGATATTTATTTCTGTGCAATCTGACAAGCTGAAAAAGGTTTTCTTGGTGTATTTATAGAGGGGAAAACTGGCAGAGCTATGAATACAACTTCTGCATTGCTTATGAGCATAATTGAATCTCTTCCCACTGCAACATAAAACTATAATAATGTGTGCATTTTTTACCAGTATAACTACATCAATAATAGGGCTGCTACTGCCGTACATTATAGGCACCCATCATTAGCTTACTGTGAAGGTGTCATTTATTGTGCTTACAAGTAGGAAAAAAGTTTATTCTTGTCAATAAACAAAGTCCCAATTTCAGTGCCAGAAAGATGCATCTTTTTTTTACTTTGCCAAGGGCAAGGAACTCTCTGAGGAACAGGCTGCACGGTTTAGCTGCTGAATGCTTGTCCAGCTGCACGCTTCCCATCAGCCAAATATATTACCAGAGCGGCACCCAGATTCTTTGGCTATAAACAAAAGCATGCATGTACTTTTTAGTGCCACTAGCAACCCTTGATGTTAAAAGTTCATATTTTCTTAAAGTGCTAGGTTAGAAATTTTTCCAACCCCCTAGCCTCCATCCATGTAAGATAATTAATACTAACAATTTCAGTCTAGTTAAAGGTCTTTAAACCAAGCTGGTCTGTTTTGCATTTTCTGCGTAAAATGGAAAGGCACAGAGGTAAATGCAGTGTTTAGTATCCATGAAAACCTTTGCAAGGGCAGGTAGGTATGCATTTAATTTGTATTTGGTAGGGCTAAAGCTTAAGTAGAACATTGGCAAAATCAAAGAGCTGCAAATTCAGCAGTGGCTGGGCAAGAAATCCCCGTGGTTTTGCAGGAGGGTGAAGTTGCAGCAGAAGGCCAGGCTTGTCCTGGGCCAGCTCATGTTTGCTGCAGGCTGCCTTGCTCCTGGTCTGTGGAGTGCTGACCTGCCAGGAGCCCGAGGGGAATTGCGCTGCAGAGCTTCTGCTCGTCCTTGCTTTGCGCAAGTGCTCCATCCCTGCCTCCGCGGGTCGTGCAGAGTGTGTGGCCCGTACCGAGCTGACTTTCGGGGTGCTGCGGGCTGAGTCACAGCCACGCCACAAGCCGGGTGGCATCTGCAAGGGTAGGGCACACACGGCGTGACGCAGAAGGGCTCTGCCTCTCGTTGGACATCAGCACCCAGCCACAAGAAGAAAGCCCAGAAGAAATTATTCAGGGACTCTGGTTCTTATGTCCCGGCTGTCTAGTACACTTGGAGGAGTATTCAAGTTACACCTGTTTAGGGAAGGTGTAACCTCTGACTTGGGCTGTCGAGCTGGCTCAACAAGCAGGAACGGGCCAGGGTGATGCAAGCCCTGCCCTTGCCCTTCCCTGTCAGACTATTTGTTTCCTCAAAGGTATCAAGCAAACTCTGAAGCTTTTAAGCAGCAGGGAGGGTTAAAGAGACACGCAGCCATCATTGAGAGCTGCAGACAAAAATAACCTGGCATTATTTTTACAGAAAGGCATTTAGTTGATTTCTTTAGGCAAAAGGATGCTCCTCTAAAGCAAAACATGGAGTTCACAAGAGCAAGCAGAAATTAGAACAGGTATTCAATAAGTGACTACTGAACCAATAATAGATATTATGGTGCTAGGACAAATTTGTTAATTTTCAGCGAAGACAAGTTTGCAGTAGAAAAGGATGCTGGAAGTATTTTATTGAAGAGAAATTTGCCAATCTGCAATGTTGAAAAGGCCAATATAGTCCCCACGTATGATTTTGGTTTTGAGGTGTTTCCAGGAAAAATACAATAGTGAATGAAGGGTACTTTGTCCATAAAAATATATTTGCAAGGGCTCTTATACATGAGAGAGTCACCAGCTCTTGTGACACTGCTTGCTTAAAAATGGGTCGTTTCAAGGGAAGGAAGACAATAAACCATTCTTGCAGGAAGTCTCAGGCAGTAGCAGCATTGGCCAAGTTTAAAATTTGCTGGGGAGTAGAAGCTGAGTATGTACTACAACATATTGGGCTTAAGGTTACAACTGAACAAGCAATATATTGTTTTCATTTCGCTGGACAAAGTTAGACCCGTGTTCTGCTTATGAGCTGCTTTTAAAATTGCAAAACAAAAAAAAAACTCTCCCAAATGCGTCACAAATTGGAATTACTTGTGCAAAACATTCATCAAACAAGTTCATGCTGATGCCTGTTGTAAGAATGGCTCAGAGTGTTTGACATTTGTGCCACGATACTTGTGTGCTGCGTGGCATTCACGATGTGTTTGTGCTCTATGAGCAAGTGCCTCACTCAGAAGGTTGCTGCTGTTCTGCCGTGGGCTGACTGTCAGCCCTGCACGGGGGAGGCACTGTGCTCCCCTCACGTCAAATTTGTGAAGGCAAAGGAAGGTGGGAGATGAATGGTGCCTTGGTCCTCTGCTGCTCTGCCTGCTCACTGTTGACATTTCCATTTTTTGATTAAAGAGATTTCCGCTGCTGTTATAACAGACACTTAGGCAGATAAGTGAAGAAATTCTCTTGCCTCAGAGTGTCAGGAATAATTATTTTTAAGTCACAGCTCCGGGAACCATGTGAATTAGAGGTAAATACAAACTCAGATTAAATTATTGTATTCAGTTTTGAAGAATAGTTATTGAAGACATGATCCAGAAATATTCTGAAGTTTCAGTAAGCAAAGCATAGTGAAAACAAAAAAGGATTTACATATACTTAGGCCAGCCTTGTCATTTTGGGGACCTGAATCATGACTTCTGAATGCCTGGATTAGCAATTCTGTATTTAGCAGTGACCAAAATATTCAAAAATAGCTTCTCACTATTTGTGCAGTCTATATTTATGCTTGGTAAAAGCCATCTAAGCTGCTAAAAAAAGAAACACAGACCTTGGCAGTTAGCAGGGCATGTCCGCAAAAATCAATATGCAACATTGCCACTTGGATCTGAAGTTCTCTTCTGTTGCCTCTCAGCAGCAGCAGAGACTGACAGGAGCTACTCTGAGACACTCCTCCTCTTCTTCTATCACTTATCCTTTAAGTGTGGTGCATAAAGCAACAGTATTCAAACTGATTGCACTTCTGAAAGGACAAGATCACCAGGAAAAACTTTATTTCTTTTTGAAGTGGAAAAAAACCTGTGATCTCAGAAGCCATGTATTTGGGAAACTGTAGAAGGTGTTCCCGATTGAACACAGACCAGACAAGCCTTACCCAATTACCTGTCTTTTCTTCTCTTTTCTGCCCAGGTCTTATTTATTTGTTGATTTTATCCAGTCACATATGTCTTATCTTTTAGACAGTCCATTCTTTGGGACAGAAACCACCATTTACTTTTTTTTTTTTTTCACTAACAATGCTGGATAATCTGACTGAAGTTTTCCACTTGCTATACTGTAAGTGTTAAATAAATAACAATTTTGGCCAATTCCTAGTCTCACCTAGTTCCTTTTGGGCTATCGTAGCCCAAAGCTATAATAAGCAAATGAAGCAATTTGGTCAGGCTTCTATCTGGAAGAAATCCTCATTCCAGTATACAGAGTTTTAAAGCTGGCATCTGGAGTGATACGGGTAAGTTTTCTTATCATCCATATGTGCCTCCTGACACATTTATGTACTTTAGATGTAAATTAAGACTATTACGTTAAAAATGTGCCCCTCCGTTTCTGTTTTGTCAGCCTCTACACTATAAAAACTCCTTAAAATTCCTCCTGTACAAATCCCAGATATGTGTGCTTTAATGCCCAGAACCAGAACCTGGCCAGCACTTCCTCAGAGTAGCACCCAGCCTCTCTCACCTGAGTACGGCTTGTGCAAGTGCCAGCCACTCCCAGCTGCGCCTCCGCAGGGCACCGGCTCTTCCCTGAGTGCCCGGGAGAGCAGGACAGACCACAGGTAGGTCCTTCATCGTACTGATCAATGCAAAAAAACCCCTCTAACACACAAACAAAAAATTCTAGAAAAAGAGGATTTACAGTGCTTTAATCAGAACAGGGAGTCCTTTTGGGAAACTCTCTTTCTCCAAGACAAAACTGAGCAACATTGCAATACTCTGGCCTGTAAACAAGCCTGTGCCCATGCTGTTGCCTTGGAGATACTATAATGGAAATTTCTCCGTGTCTCATTTTCATTTTAAGTAACTTATTCTGCCTAGAATTCCTGTGTGTGCTTCCTTTCTAAAACTTGCATCATCCTGTTTCTGTGATGCAAAACTCATACGTTGTGTTATTTGCTATTTATTGCTATCTGTACATTTCTTATCTGTACATACCCATATGAATGTTACCTTTACTTTAATGGGATGTGTTTGTAAAATGCACTGGCATGTGCAACTCTGGTAATGAATCTAAAGATGAACAGATTTAAAACTATGCCCAAGGTGGTTTGGATAACTGTATTTGCCAAATGTAGCTGGCTGTGTTGTGATGTTTTAATAGCTCCTGCATGGCAGATTCTTGCACATTATTCAATAGACCTTAACTTACCTTTTCATTAAGTATACACAGGAAGGACATGGAAACATGCCTGATTTTTGTCTCTCTAGGGTCCTTCAGGAATCAGCTACTGTTCTTCTGGTTTATGTGAGAGAAAGGATCTTAGAATCACTCCATATTACACCATTAGTGTATCAGTGAGAGGTTAAGACACACTGATTTATCTTGTTAGTGTTAGAAACTACAGTTATGTGTAAAATGAAAAAATCTGCAGAGTGAACTATGCAATAACTATTCAACGTGACCTGCTAGAGCAGGTCCTTCTGCATCAGCTCCTCCAAAGATCCTGTGTGATCCTGTGTGAGAAGCTGCACTTCTTTCCCGCCTTCCTCCCTTCTCTCAAAGTCAGCAAGCTGTCTCATCAACAAGACACTGAAAAGCAAACAGGCCTAAGCCCTCCAAGAAATAAAAGGGGTTTTCTGTCCTTCTATGGGTTCTATCTCTTTAGAATTGAAATCCTGCACTTCAACTCAACATTTACACCAGCTATCTGGGTAACCACATGTGATGTCCCACACTTTCAAGACTACCTAAAAAATATAAGTAAAATTTTTTTCAGTTGAGTTCCTTCATCCTGATGCTGAGATAAATATATATCTATATATCTAGATAGATAGATAGATAGATAGATAGATAGATAGATATTTACATACACACATATATATGTTTTGAGCTATGTAGAAACTGCAAACTAGATGTAAAGAATTGCAAAATACTTGGTTGTACTTTGTTTTGATATTTGCGCATTCTATAGTTCTGTCATGTTAAATAAAGACAAAAACCATTTTATTAATGGTAATGCCTATTATGCTACCCAGTTGCTTAATGAAATGCTTTAGAGTGAAATGCAAAACTCACATATTCATCCAGAGGATTTAAAAAATGTGATTATACTAACACACAATCTGTTTGTCAGTCCATCTTCCAACCCTGTACCCTGCAGAAAAAGTCACAATGAACACAGTGAAAAGAACACAGTGAAGCATGGAAAAAAATATGTAGAAGGTCTTTACTAGTGTTACATTTGTGCATCTGTAGGGACAAGCATGACAGTTAACCATGAGCCCTGAACACTCAATTTCTCCTTTGAGAGAAACTGTGTTCACAGTTTTTTTCTCTACACAGACGCCTCTGAACTTGGATTCTTTCCTATGACGCTGAATGCCAGCTTGTTCCTTGAAAAGAAGGGGATTTAAAAGGCCCTAAAACTAGAAGGACTTCTTCTGGATAGACAGGCAATTAGAACAAAAGAAAGTTTGCATTATATATAGAGGCAGAACTTCTTACTCCATTTCAGCATGTGCACGAGATAATTTTATTTCTGTTTAAAAAATTCATTTGTTTGTAATGCCCTTCTTGTGTCCTAGAGACTCCTCTCCATGTAAAACTAAGTAGCTATTAGAATGACGGGAGGAGGCTCTCATCAAAATTGTGTGACTCTTTTTTTTTCATCTGTACTAACCCCATGTGACCCAGTGAAACTGGCTGAAAGCGTAGAAGCCTTCTCTGCCATTCTCGATATTTGTGAAGCGTTTGCAAACGTGTTTGTAAACTTTTTGCTTTTACTGTCTGTGTTGCGCCTCTCAGTTCCCTGTCTCTCTTTTCTTTACTGCTTATCCGTGGTGGAGGAACAGCCTGAAGCAGAACTGGCTCCAGCAACTCAGGCTGGTACAAGGCTTTTCTTACTCATCAGTGAAACGGATGGATGGGCCCATTGGTTCAGCTCACTCACCGAACTTCCTGGTGAGAGCAGCCTGTCAGGCTCCAGGAGCTGCAGTTCTGCACTCAAGCCAGGAGAAGTTGCACCTTTTTCTATGTCCATCTAAATGCATCACATGGTGAGCCCAAGTCACTTTCCTCCAACCCTATCACAAACCAAGTAAAAACCAGGCTTGCTGTATGTGTGCTTATCACTCTCCAAGGAATGATTTGCTACCTGACTTTTTTATGGGCAGAGGGAGCCAGCTGGGGCACCCAGAGAGAGAGAGACAAGCCCGGATGAGCCAAGCTGGGGCAGGAGCCAAGGGACCAGCAGGACACTGGAAGAAAAGACGATTCACAGAAAGGAGACTGTGCCTTCCCACGCTGGGCTGCAGCTGGGGGCTCCATAGCCAGCAGCAAGGCCAGACAGAGGTGACTCACTGAGGTGACTCAGAGGTGACCCGTGATGGAGCTCGTCTCTGGCAATATCTGCCCTTCTGACCAGAGTTATTATCAATGACCAGCTGAGAGGAACAACTGCTGTGGGGAATTCCTCGGTACTGGTGGGAGCTGTGGAGTTGTCTTTGGGGACAGGGAGACTTCACCTCCCTTTCCTCTTGGCACACACCACCCTGCTGTCTGCTACGGAGCAGCACTGGCACCGACTCTGCCCAGTTAAGCCATCCATGGGGCCTGAGCCCACAGGCTTTGTGTGGGCAGAGCACTCACTGATCCACTGCAGACACGCAGAGAGAGGTGTGGGAGCTCACACCGGCCTGTGAGAGGGCAAGCAGACATGTGGGAAGCAGTCACACCTCTGGCCATCAGAGGATGGCCTCACCCCTACCAGCCTGGCAGTCACACAGCCAGGGCCTGACTGCATGGATGCACTGCAGGCACATCTGCTGCCGCTGCAAGTCACCCACTCACTCTTTTCTGCTGCCTTAGTCACAGCAGTCTGCTCTGTAAAGGCGAGTCAGGTGAACTCTTACGATGAGCTGGATGAAAAGATTATCATCCCAGCTGTTTGCTGCTGCCTCACCGTCCAGTGATTTTCCTTCCCAGCTCTCCTGTTCCATTACGTTGAATGAACAAGAAAACAAACCAGCCCATTAATGGCAGAATGCGGAGGGATGGGTTAATTGTGTGAATAGTCTGAGGTGTGATCTGGTCTCAGGGGCAGCTGAAACATTTTATCTGGCCGCGATCCAAATCGGGTTTTGTTTGGAAACAGCTGTAATGGCTTGAAAAGTTACCATTTCGTAGCCGTCCCTTGCAGCGTAGCGATTGCTGCGGGTGGCTGCTGCCAACCCATCCGAGCGTCACTCGCAGGCTGCTTGCCTGAGTGCACGGCAGGCAGCTTGGGCTCAGCCACAGCACATGGGGGCTTTTAAAATCAGCCAAGCAGCTTCGCCCAGAGGCTGGCATGTAGGGCTCAGATGGCGTGTTCTTTTAGGAGGACGACCCCTCAGAGCAGACGGCTGGAAGCAAATGGTCCAACGCTGGCAATAATATCGTAAAGCGCCAAAGCTGTCTGTATTGTGAAGGTTAAGCCATCCTGTTTGGCACTATAAATTCCAGATTATCTGAATTTTCCATGTACTTGGAAAAGGAATATTTTACTAATTAATCAAAGTAGTTTTACAGGTTCAAAATATATTTTGAGTATTTTTTTGGATATAGAATGGGTTTTTTATGTTTGCCCTCCTACACCTCTGAAAATTTTGAATTTGCATACATTGGATGTATAAAAAAAGCTGCAGCAGACCATCATCTTGGTTTTATTTGCCAGCAAAATCCTCTCTAAATACAGAAATTATTTCAGTTCTTACTACACTGAGATAAGCTTAATGTAAGTAGCTATAATATTGTACAGTAATAGCATGTAGGCACTTCATTCATTTTTTTCTAGGATCCAGCGGACACTGACATCTTCAAATGACCCAGTCTGATTGCTTGTTCTCATCCATAGGATAACAAATACACATCCCAAACACCAGGGAGAGAAACGAAGTTTACAGAGAAACAAAATTATTTTTTACTTTCCCTAAGACATAGCTCTCAGCCTGACCTAAAGCACCTCTGGCAATATACTACACCTTTGGGCTTCACAGATCAGGAAAGCATGAAGTACAAAGTAACATTTTATGACCAGAAAAGGAGAACCCACTTTCTACTGAAAATACAGAGGTTCTTTTCTTTTTAAGTTAAACTCAGTTCTACAGTGATCTGGACACAATCATAAAGGCTAGATACTTAAAATACCAGCTGCTCTACACATTCAGTAGGAAAATGCCTCAAGGCTCACCAGTAACTCCTGTAACCAGAACTCTCAGCAGACAGACAATACTTTTCATTTCTAAAGCTGTGAACAAGCAAAACCTCACTAATCACAAATCAAGGAAGCAGATAAGCACGTGTTGTCACCCTTGCTTTACTCCCAGGGAGTGCAATGAACACTGCTTTATGCAAAGTGGGTCACCTGGTGCTGGGATTAGGCTTGCAGGACTCAGGGTGCCATCCCACAGGGGTGTCTGGACCAGGGGCACCTGCAGAGTCCAGCAGCCCCCTGCTCCTCCTCTGCACGCTTCCAGCAGAGATGGAAAGGTAGGAGGTATGGCATTGTGACAGGTGCTACGTAAGGAAGATGCACAGAGCTCTGCAGAGAGTGTAAGTGATCAAGGGTTTTGGCCTTGCCACTCTCTTGTTCCCTAAACTTGGTCAAGATTTTTTCACCCTTTCCACTCCATTTCACCTCCAAGGCCCTTTCTCCTGCCATGCTGGGCTGTATGGCACCAAGCCCTGGGTCCCAATCACTGCCAGGAGAACTCATAGCAATACTAATCAGGATGATAGTCATGATTAATAATAAACAGTTCTTTCAGATGTGACATCTTGTACTACAAAAGAAAAAAAGAGCTACCAAAGCAATCAAAATCCTCAGGCAAGACTGGAACCTAAAGAAAGAAAACCACAGGAGTTTAAAAAAAGCTTTTCTACTTACTGCATATATAATGGTCTGATCCAGAATTGTGATGTGCCGAACATATAACAGGGTCCAGTGGCTTGGGTGGAGTGGCAGTGGATAAAAAACAAACTGCAGAAGCAGCAGAAACAGATTTAAAGGTCACCAAGCTCATTCACTTTGGAAAACAAGTGAACACTGCGATTCTGTGAACAACACTGTGCCTACTGTCTGTTACACCACTCCCCATGACTGCTATCCTACTCCTTTTTCACTGTCATTGCAATATATTTATCAGTGGAGAGCTGTGAAACATCAGATATCAGAGGAAAAAAATGCAGAGTAGCAAAGGAAATAGCTTTGCCTACGTGTGCATGGTGGAAGGAAGCTGTGCAGGTACCTGCACTTCATGGAGACCATGACTCGATGCTGGGTCCGTATCACGTCAGCCTGAGAATGTATGAAAAGCTGGCTACTGAAATTATTTTTCCTACCCTAATAAAATACATTTTAATTGGAAGCCGTGTGTCTAATTTTCCATTTACTTGTCTAATAAAAAACATGGTTTCCTTTGTAATGTTCCCTACATTTGCTTTCCTCCTGTGCTGGTTTTGACTGGGATAGAGTTGATTTTCTCCACAGTACCTGGTAAGGGGCTGTGGTTTGGATTTGTGCTGGAAACAGTGCTGATAACACAGGGATGTTTTGGTTCTTGCTGCGCACTGCTTACACAGAGCCGAGGCCTTTTCTGCCTCTCACCCCACCCCACCAGTGAGTGGGCTGGGTGTGCACAAGGAGCTGGGAAGGGACACAGCCAGAAGAGCTGACCCTAGCTGACCCAAGGGATATCCCATATCATATGGTGTCACACCCAGCATCTAAAGCTTAAGGGGGAAGAAGGAGCAAGAGCAACATTCAGAGTGATGGTGTTTGTCTTCCCAAGGGATTGTTACATGTGACAGAGCCCTGCTTTCCTAGAGATGGCTGCACACCTGCCTGCCCGTGGGGAGTGGTGAATAAATTCCTTGTTTTGCTTTGTTTGCATGTGTAACTTTACCTGTTAAACTGTCTTTGTCTCAGCCCACAAGTTTTCTCACTTTTACCCTTCTGACTCTATCCCTCACCTCACAAAACTCCATTTCTGCTTTCCTGGGTGACATTCTAGTCTGTGTGCACATGTGTATGGAGGTTTAAGTGCAGCAACTGGAGTGAGACCCCAGGTCATACTGGCAGACAGAGAGCAGTGTGTGTACATGGTATGTGAGTGTGCACGTCAGTGTGTACACATGGTGTACATGCTGTGTCTACAGGGTTTTTTCTCTAAAATATGTTTGCGCATTGAATAAAATGTTAAGGCTTTCATAATTACTGGATACTGAGGTCTTCTAGATCAAGTGGATGTGAAACCTTGATTTTTGTCCTGCTATTTAATGCATTTCATAGCATTTTCATAGCTTTGTCTCTTAATGTCCTTTTATTGTCAATGTCTCTGTCACTGCCTACTTAATTGCTTAGTCTTCTGCTTTTTATTTCATATCTGCACCTCTTTTTTCACCTGGTTGTAATGATGCAGGAATCCTTCAATGGCCTTGCCAGGGTCAAACCTTTGCACCCTCAAGAATAGGATATATTCAAAGCAAAGCTATTGTCAGCTGTTCTTACTTCAATAACCAGTTACTTTCCTAGGAAGAGAAGGAAAGTGACAGTGATTTAGTTATCCATCTCACAAGCTGAGATAAGATAAGAAAAAGACCTTGGATTTTCTTACCTTTACTCATACCTTCCTTGTTGTTACTCCGTTTATCATTGCAGGCCAGTTTAAATTAGCAAGACGCCACTGGTATCATGGGAGTGATCCAGCACTGGAAATAACAGCTACAGTGCTCTGCAATGTTTCTGTGACTTTGCAAACAGAAACAGGTGAAAATCTGTCTCTGGGTATCATGTTTAAATTCTCCATTGCACAGCTCTCCTCTCCATCAGCACTGACATTTCAATCTTGAGTCACTTCTCTTTTTCCTTTCTGGTCCTTTTAATCATTTCAACAAGGGAGAAAGAAGCGAAAGGAAAAGAGAAGGGACTAGAGTCAAGTTTCCGTATAAATTTAGCTCAGTGGAATGGGCTAGGAAATAGCAAAGGAGTTGGTAATTAACTCAGTTAGAAACCAAATACCTCCTGCCCACATGCAGCATTGTGGTTGCTAGGATCTTTATAATTCTGGAACTTGTCCTGTAAATGCCTTTTTTCCAAATAAAAATTCATAAGCAGCACTATTCCATGCATCCACAGAACAACCCTTTTTTAAGGAAAATTTATGCAGATATGTAGAAAGATCAAGAGGTGGATTGGATCAGCAAAAATTCCGTTTCAGTGCTTTTAAAAGCAAAGCCTACTTTAACTTCCATCCTTCTGGCTGATCCAAAGACCAAGACAAATGCAGTAGCAAAAAAAGTTTCAGTACTATCTTCTGCCCAAAGTAAAGTATGAATTCAGATCATATGTCTATACTTACACTGTATGTCTTTTTGCTGCCTAAGGACAAAAAGCTGCCTTCCCCTTTTCTTATAGAATGCTCATTAATTGCAACCACAGTAAAATATCTTGTAAATTGGAGGTAGAACATTTAGAAGGTATATGGAAGGTATGCATTTTACGCCTATTTTTGCTTTTTCCCTCAGGAAATGAAAACAACTTGTGGAGAAGGGAGATATTTTCATTGGTGTTACACATTCTTGAGTGGTGATTTTCAGCCCTTGCTGTCTTCAGTAATAAACAAATACAGTGAGCATGACAAAGTGATATAGTTAAAAAATAGGCACAACTACTGACATGAAAGAGTAACAGTGGAAGTTAGCATGTCAGTTTTACTATAGTACTTGTGCAGCCTTAAATTGAGAGCTCTCCTGATTCCTTGAAAGAAGAGGCTCTTCTTCCTTGTAGATTTTACATGCTGCCTGCTACAGAAAAGACCTGAACATGTGACGCGTGTGTGTGTGTCTGTGTGTGTGTGTCTGTGTGTGTGTGTCTGTGTGTGTGTACTTCCAATGGAAAAAAATTTACTTTCTTACTTTATTCTTTGTCCTCAGACATGATTACTGGATGAGGGATTGTGAGAATTTCAGAAAAATGTACATAGTTTCTCAGTATGGTATCCTGTGTATAGAGTAAAACAGATATTTATTTGTGAAGTTTGACTCAAGATATCTTGAAACACAAACTGAATTTTTCCACAAACATAAATATTAATAATATTCTAGTTATTTTAATATCAGCATATGTATTCTTAACAGTAGCAGTGTACACTGTTATTCGAAGGAAATAAATGATGGATGATAACATCCAAGATATGTCAGTGAACTAACCTGAGTTTTACAATTGTGCATGAGTTTAGACTTGGATGCCATACCTTAAGCAGATATGTTCTGGAGAAAATCTTTTTCTTAAACTCGTAACAATGCTTTAGAAGAAGCACACAAAAAAAGTTATCTTACTTTGAAATGAAAATATTGATATAGCTCTGCAAATAGACCAGCTATTATTCAGTTTCTCTCCTTTACATGTACACATTTTAAAGTGTGGTCAGTTGTCTGTACATATTGCCAATGATGATATTTTGACTGCATTGAAGTCTGTGACAACTCCCTTTGATTGCAGCAGCACTTTGATGATCTCATTTTCATGTACACATTGAATGAAATATAGAAGTACTTCACCCATTTGCCTATCTAGCTTTTTTATTTTGGTTTGTGCAGAGGAAAGAATTTCTTACCAGTTAATTATATGACAATAAAAAAGCTAAATAATAAAAAGAATAAAGCAGTTAGTGATAAGCTTAACACACAGAAATGTCAAAAACCTGTTTTGATAGTATGAACATGTCTGTAATATGGAAAATAAAGAAACTTTGTCGAAGTGTGTATGAAGGTTACTACTATGGAAAACTGCACAAATGAGAGCTCTATCAATTGTACATCCTGACTAAAGACTATGAGTGGCAAAGCTGCGTAGATATTGCAATCATCTTAAGTAATAATCTGCACCACAGTATCTTATGGGTCATGACAAAAAACATCACAGGCATGTACTGTCCTGTTTCAAGAAAATGTCAAAATGCTGGAATTTTATCAGCTTCTGAGGATCTTCAAAGCCAGCTAGGTGACTCCTGCCTATAATTTAAAATCTCTCTCACTCCTGTAAATATCTCTTCCTCAGAGTCTCTTCTTTTTCCAGGCAAGGGAAAGTACTTCACCTTTTTGTTTTCTCAGCTATCTTTGCCACATGATGGTCAGTATTTGTCCCTTCAAAACTTAATGAAATGGCTGAAACATTAGGCTACCTAGTTATAAGAAAGAAGAAATGTCAATAAAAATAGAAAGGTATCACACAGAAGAGTTTGTAGTCATATATAAAACTTTGCATTATTGTAGAAGAGACTCTTCTTGACTGCCTAGTTCAAAGAAAGGACGCGTGGTCAGTCCCAAATGATTTGATGAGAACTTAGTTCTTCCACCTCGTATTTCAGCAGAAAAAAAAAAAGGCAAATTAAAATGCCCAAAGATTCTCAGCTTTTCCCACCCCATTAATGGTGAGATGGTGAGCATGTTGAAGTAGAAGAACTTGCTCAGCATATTCTTGGGGACAAATGGAAATGAAGCAAGCTCTCTTTCAATGCAACTATGTACACCGTAGGTGGATTTATCTGATCAAATGCAGAGATCTACAGTGTAGATGTCTCCTGACAAGTTCATCACACTAAATTCCTTTTGTAGTCAATGAGAAAAATGAGAATTCCCAGGATGCGGCTCATCCCAAAGCAGACATATATGTTCAGTCAGACAAACTGTTTCCAAATACCTATTCCTCAGCTGGTTGAAAAGGGAATCTGGATGGTGACTAATTAGTTACAGACTAGTTAGAAATCAGTATTTACCTAATATCTTAACTTTATCTGAAGTTAAGTGGGTTGAATTCTACATTTCTTTTTTTAGTACAAGTAAGACACCAAAAGCTTTTACTGTATATTCCCCAGGTGCTGTCATTTCACCTGACTGAATGCTGGGGATCAGGAGAGAGGTACTGAGTTTCAGAAAATCCCTCCATTAATCTGTCTTTTGGACAGTTCCTTCGTCCTCCTCTCCATTTTGGGTAATTTTTCTCCTCTAGTATTCCCAGGTTTCACTATTTGAACTTGGTATGTATAATAAAAAATATCTTATTTTGGTTGTCCATTCCAAAACTCAAGTCCAGCTGTTCTATCCTTCTCTCCTACAACAGTGCAACTTTTTCTACAGCAGTCCTATAAGAGGTTTGTAACCTGTCCTTAAGACATCTTTTCAGCTGAATTTATTCAGAACTTCCTTATTGTGCCGTGACACATCACAGAATCAGAGAACATGCAGAGTTGGAAGGGACCTGCAAGGGTCAAGTCCAACTCCTGGCCCTGCACAGCAGCACCTTGAAAAGTCACACCAGGTGCCCAAGAATGTTGTCCAAACTCTTCTTGAACTCTGTCAGGCTGGTGCTGTGACCACTTCCCTGGGGAGCCTGTTCCAGTGCCCAACCGTCCTCCAGGTGAAGAACCTTTTCCTGATATCCACCCTAAACCTCTCCTCAGACAACTTCGGGCCATTCCCTCGGGTCCTGTCACTGGTCACCACAGAGAAGAGATCAGTGCCTGCCCCTCCTCATCCCCTCACAAGGAAGCTGTAACTGCAATGAGGTGTCCCCTCAGTCTCCTCTTCTCCAGGCTGAACAGACCAAGTGACCTCAGCTGCTCCTCACACAGCTTCCCCTCAAGGCGCTTCACCATCTTTGTTGCCCTGCTTTGGACACTCTAATAGCTTTATATCCTTCTTATATAGCAGCACCCAAAACTGCACACAATATTCAAGGCGAGGTCACACCAGTGCACAGCAGAATGGGACAACCATCTCCCTTGACCAGCTGGAGATGCTTCACGTCTACCTTGAGCCTTTCAAATTTAAATTTAGGCTTATCCATTATGAATACAGAGCCTCTTGAATATCTGGATATCTACCTACCCGCTGCCACAGAACTCCTTGTTTTCTCTTGATGACAAGAAACCTTTCTGGCAGGCTTTCTTCACAAATAATATTTCAAGATAATTGACCATTCTTAGTGTCCTCTCTCACACTGCCTTTGGAAATACTGTATCAAAACTGGATGATCTTGGTACTAACCCTTCTTCAACTTGCGAACAGTCAGAGTGATCAATCTCCTTTTCACACATTTCCTATATATCTACCTATTCTCCACTAAATTTTCCATAACTATTTTAAGTTAGGATAAAATGAAGGCCTTACACTGCCCTTTTTTCCCTGACTGCTCCTCCAGTTTGTCAAGATAATGTGGAATGCTACTCCTGTCCTTGAGTGTACCTGAACAGGGCCAAGCTTGCGATCAACGTTAATTATTCCATCATATAGCTGATCCATGGAGACCCTAAGTGCTTGAGAGCCTGGCTGCTAAAGAAATCTGAGGGCAAATGACAGGACTATCGTGCATTTTGCAGTGTTTTCAGTCCTTCTTTCTAGAAAACTGCAGTTGCATAGCAATTGAGATGCCAGAGGAGAGCTAAACCTTACGTGCTGCTTTTTCTCCCTCTGCTCGACTGGTTTTCCCCATCTGCCATAAGCTTGGTCTGCAGGTGGCACTTACCTCCCTAGACAGAAACATCTTTCCTCTGTTCATGGAGCTAGGAACTTCCACAAGTGAAAGTCATTTTAAACAAGCCACTGGGACTCCAGGGAGAGCCTGCCTCTGTGGAGACCGTGCAATACTAGGCTTTGCCGGCACTTTCAAACAGTTTTCAGCACACAGACCTCTGTCAGGAGATCCCATTAGAGAAGTTTGAGTTAGAGACTGCTTCCCAGTTTACCTCAGTCCTCGCTTTTATGTTTTTACCAGATCTGTAAGAGTTAAAATCAGCCTTCCTGCTTGGAGTAGTATGTAGGAGATAAGATTTCAACATGCACAATTTTAAAATGATCTTTGATAATTTTGTATGCACGATGGCATGATACAACTCTCCAATTTGAGGGAAATAGATTGAAGGTCCTTTTAAGTCCTGTGTTCTTTATCATGTAGGTAACCCTTTTATACCACAGGTAATTGGGCTTGAACATGCAGAGACCAGGATTCTGCTCAGACACGTTGTCCATGATTTTCAGCAATATTATCTACATTTTAGTTGAGACAAATAAGCGTATTTAGTAAGACAAAAACATCTTTTACCTTTCCCAACACCTAGTACAAACATTTAAATGTTATTTTGTAACATCTTATATTCCAGGTCATGTTTGGAGATTAAAAAACAGAGATTGGAACAGAGGAAATCATTAACATCAATTACCACATTTGTTTGCCGATGTGTAATTCTGGTGGGAATCAATAAAAGTTTATGCACTCACACACACAGCTTCAAGCCCAGCCAGCTGGACCAAAATATGGATTAGGAAAGCTGTCTTTCTCTTGCATTTCTCTGCTCGGGATATATTTATTTGCCCTTACATTTGAATTACTAAAGTTAAAGTCAGATATTTTCAGTGTCAAGTTTGTGAAGTCACGTGATTTTCAGATTTCCTGACCAACTCCAGCCACTGCCAGAGCATCAGACCTATGGTAGCTGAGAATTACAAAAAACAAGTCTTTATTATATTGCTTATCTATTTTCTGGAAATGGTCATATATAGATTTAATGCACAAATATTAGTAATTTTGTTCCACATTAAAGACATATATCATTTCAACAGAATCTGTAGATATGACCTTTTTCTTTGAGAAATAACTTTTTTACCACTGAAGTAGTATCAGTCTTGAGAAATTAGGGCGTAGTCACAGTGGTATGAAAATGGCTGGCTGGGGTAGTGCTAGAGAAACTGCCATATTTGGATACCCTGTTATCCAGGATCACTTACTTCCCTGGTTATCCCTTTATAGTTTCTTTAGGGGAAAGGATACAGTCTGGATGACAATGTCTCCCTGACGTTCTTAGAATAAGATTTTTAAAAGTCTAAAACAAAGTTCTATTTCATCTCAGTTAAAATGACATCTGTTGAACACCACTGAAATGTGGTCCTGTATCTGCCCGACTGTTGCTAAGAAATATTTCACAATTTAGCAATCCTAATTTTAATCCTCCTTTTCTGAAATCCAAACTTTTAAAAAGCACTATGAGCAAAGTCACAAAACATTCACTCTTTTCTATGACTTCATGTTGATAAAGATTTCTTATTTCATATAAAAACAGGACCAAAATAGACTTTAGGAGATTTAGAAATAATTTTCAGTTGCCAAGATCTTGCAGGATTTGTTTTTTAAGGAAATGTAATTACATTTACAAAATGCTAAGTAATCTGATTAATCTTTTGAAAGGATTTATATTGCTTCTTATTTTATCTGTAAAAGTTTTGACATTTTGGGTAAATAGTTCAGTGAACACAGCACACAATCAGCTTTTGTGTAGCATCAAAAACGTATGTTTTCATTTAAACATTAAAAAGCCTATTTTGCTGTTGTAACTGCATTTTTAAGATATAGCAACAAGCATGTAAATACATTTTGTACAATTCTGTAATAATTCAGAAATACCATGTGACAAATACATAGAAACAATTATAAAATATAGCAAGCATGTGCTCTGTGTATTTTGGGTTATTAAAAAACTGTTATTAAATCTGATAATCCTTATTACAGTTATTGCAGGATTGTGCTGCGTAAATATTTTTGATTAATCCAGTTTCATTTCTAAGAGAAGTGTCTGCAAAGCAAATAGTTAAATTAATTTTTGTTGTTGTCCTAATCAATTTTCCTGTGTTATTCCTGTGCTTATAACAGAATGGGCTTCAAACCATGATGATGAGTATTGCCTGTGTTTTGAAATCAGTTTTTACATTTTTATTTTGAAGTCCCTGTCAGACAGTTTAAGCCACATTTTCCTTTTCTTGCTGCTGCATAGAGATTCAGTTAATTCTCACTTCCACTTGAGTATGCATCCCACCCAAATTCTCTTCTGCTCAGCTTGAACCAGCTAGAATGCACATTCCTTTATGGGAAAAATGAATGAGTAGCTGAACTGGAATTATTTTGAAGCACACACAGAATTTGAGATTAGAGATTCAGAGAGTCATAGATGGCTCACAAATTCATTGCTTTATAATCCTGTAAGGGGTTGTCAGAGAGGTGTTCTGCCTCACTGTCTACATACTTCCAAGGCCCTCCCTCATATCTCATTTGATTAATTCATAATTTTGCATATATTTATCCTCATGGCTCTGCTGCGGACAAGGCATTTACGAAATACGAAGCTAACGTGCAGGGTAACTAGAAGTGAGATCTAAAATGGAATAATGCAAAGTGTCAAGGCATTGATTGGGAAGAACCCTCTGCTATGCACTAAACTAATATTCATCTTCAGAAGCAATACTCTGTACTGCTAAAGGCTCTGTCTTTGCCCTGCCTTCTCCTGTGTTCCTCACTACCTATTCCAGCAACATTACCCTGTGCCACTCCCAGGAGGATGAGCTTTATTCAGTTTGTCACCATTAATGCAAATGAAAGAAATAACATTTTAATGCAAATGCTGCCTGGGAAGCTAGAGATAAAGTCACACGCTGTCAGAAAGTGTAGCAGGAGAAGAGCTTGAACAAAACATCCTATTCATCTTCATGTGTTGTCCCCTCTTGGTTTCAACAGGGCCTTCCTGTTGTAAACAGGACAACTTTAATGAGTTTCCTTTTATAAGTACTCTGTTGATGTCTCTAATTTTACTTTATTGATAGTGGTGGCATAACATGCATGTTTTTGTAGTACCAGGGTTTGAAATTTACTAAATATGTTATAACAAGTGCACAATGTCAGTTAGGTGAGACATTATATAAAGTGATACTGATTCATCAGTGGTGTATTTTGTCTCAGTTTATCCTCTAGAGTGGAAAAAAAAAAAAAAAAAGAAAAAAAAAGAAAGGAAAGGGCAGCATATTATAGAGGAATATAGAGAATTCTGAAGAGGGTGCTGTGCCAGAACTGGGTGGGTAGCACACTCTGCACATCAAAGTTTGATCTTGTCATATTTGTCTAAATATTATGAGTGATCATTTCTGACCTATTCATAATAGAGTACTTTAAGCAATACTTTACCGTAGACTATCAAAGACAGTTACTTTGTGCTGAAGTTAATTTATAGTGAATAATTTCCTCCACATATCTCTCATTCTGACTTTTATCTCTTAACAGAAAAGTAAGCAAGACAGATACGCTTTTAAGACACGAGCAATTCATCCCATTTTGATTAAAATGGTATCATATGCTTCCAGTTTTGTGGTTCTTGTTGAGGCAAAACACTCACTTGGAAAAAAACCCACTCATTTACACATCATTAAATGGAGACAGGATTTTTTTGGTTAGGTAACAGACAGTATGTGAGAAATGAAACTGAAATAGTATCATTATATTGATGCACCTTTTTCTGCCGATATGTTGATGTTACTATATAAGAAGCATGCAAGAAGGTCTATTTGCTCTTCAGGTGGATTCAAACAGGTATGATGTGTGTTACTGGAAAACTTGTGTTGTTTAGTCAGCGTCCTCTCCATATCCTCAAAAAAAAAAATCAACAGTTCTTTATGTGAACTTCTTTTAAACCTTGTGGGTTAGAACAATAGGTATGACAATAAAAGTCAAATAGATCAGCTGCATGAAAATACAGAGGAGTACTGTTGCCCTCTGAGACTGAACTCCCTGTAAACTGTGGATATGTCTGGTGGCTCTTCCAGGGGCGTTCCAGTGGCAATGGAGAGACTCTTTATGACAGCTTATCTTATGGAAAAATATTCAGGCAAACACATCAGATCCACAAGGGGAGTATCCATTTTCTTGGCTTTCAGGTTGCATGAACTGAGCCACAAATATTTGGAAAAAGTAAAAACAAAAATAAACCTTCACTTATTCTGTAACGATATTTTCCTTTCTACTACGGCTTTAGAGATTAAATTTTTACTCACGTGGGGTTTGAAAAAAACTACTGCAGGAAACCTGATGGGAATGAAAATAGACCATGGTGTTTCCCAACTGATCCTGACACCACAATGAATTTCTGTAGCATCCCAGAGTGTAAACCATGAGAGTAAGATATATTTATGTATGACGCAATATTCAGATCCCTCTGTGTTTGTTTTATTTTGGATCAGGTATTTGCTTTACATGTGAATTAGGAGCATTTTTATTCCTAAGACTGGATTATCCATGTGAATCACTAAAGCATAGTTTTACAAATCCAGTTACTGTGCATAGAAGAAAGGACTTTGGTTTGGCTTCTCCTAAGGGTAGAGTACTTCTACTTCTCTGTAGCTTGTAGTGCTTCTTGTCATACCTTTTTCTTGTCCCTTACTCTCACCTTTTCCTGCTCTCTCCAGTTTTGCTTTTCCAGCTGACTTTTCGCATTTTTCTTTTCAGCCTCCCATCCAACCTACCTAATGCTACACTTTTAAGCCTGGTGGAGTGGGATCGTGTAAAAGCCTCTACTAAAACTCTCCTCAGCACCATTGATTGTTTATTGATCTTGTGTGCATGCTGCAAAGCTTTCTCAGCCAGGGGTAGAAATTTTGATCACTGGGGGATCTGACACTGAAGATTTTAAGTCTGCTGATTGACAAATTAGAGACTTCTACTTTTCCTTTTATCTGTAAGAAAATATAAGAATGTATCAGAAAGAAACACAACAAAAGATGGGTGGTAAAATTAAACTGCTGGACTCCACATTTCTTATTTCATGTGGGTAGGGGGAAAGTGAAAATGAGGAGAGAAAAAAAATGGAAGATAACAATCTATTTTTTTAATAAATCCTGAACATTAATCACCTAAATCTTACTCATGAAAAAATATATTTCAAGAAATTTTTGAGCTGTATGTGAAGGCTTTGCATACAAACAAATGCAGCATGCCAAAGTGAAATTGAAATGCAAGGGCTCCTACCAAGTACCATCTGTTGCATGAAGTTGTTCCAGACACCCTTAAAAATGCCTTCTGGTCTCTATTCTCAATCATTCCTGTTACTGCTTACTAATCTGTCTGCTGTTTCTAACCCAGTTTTATATGTTTCCTAAATGTTGGAGGAATGGGTGTGGGGGGTCAAATTTAAATAATAAATTAAATTAGGTGACTGATTTTTGCTGTTCATTACAGATGCTGATATGTCAATGCAGAAGTTTGAATTACCATGGGTCAGTTTCTTTCACGGGAAAGAAATGGCAAGCCCGGAGTTTGGTGATGCCACATTGTCACAACAGAACAGTAAAGGGTTTCCCAAATGTATATGTTTGGTTTGCATTCTTTGTGTTATGCTAACCAGTTGCTCTTAGTTTCCACACAATTGCCTTACAGTACTTAAAAGTAGAAGAAACTGTGCTTGATTTAAAAAAAAAAAAATCATGTTTCCAAATATTAAAAATTACCCTTCAGTCATTTTTTCACAAAACTCAAATTGTGGACTAAATGTAAATGAAGAGGATCTCTTTAAATTGCCCTTGAAATGTTAAGAGTTGTCATTATTCTTCAAGAACATATTGAAGAACAGCAATTCAGACATATGGCAAAATATCTGTCGGCTTTCCAAAACCACCTCTTTATAAATATTTGCGAGAACTGCAATAGCCTTCAAAGAGCTTTAGAGAGCAATAGATGGAAAAATTGAACAGCTTGTCATTCATCAGTGGCCTAGACTGTGTTTTATATGGCAAAGTAATCACAATTGCTAGCAAGGCTACCATAAGCCGTAAACTGTAATGGCAACGATAAGACAAATATAGTTAATTTAACTGACTCCTTTCCAGCTTTCTCATCAGTCATTTTTCACTGAATCCTTCCAGTGTATTATAACTTCTTCCCACATAAATCTCTGCTCAAACCTGCCAACAACTCCTCTCTTATTTTATGTTCCATCCTAAATCACGCTTTCCTGATCAAAATTTTTTTGTGTGTGAAATGCTTCTGTTTTTGAAACTGTTGGAGATCCTGTCACTGTTCTGATTCAGGATGGAAAAATTAATTGAGCTCTTTTAAATTCTTGGGGAAAGAAAGACCATTCCCTTCTCTGTCCCATCCAGTGATCACTGTCCTATCCAGTCGTCACAGTGCAACCACTTATGTGGGGAAATTCTCACTGAATTCATTACAACTATTGCTGGATGGGAGTCCTCACTCAAATTCACATGCATATGTGCTCATGTGTCCTTCAACCTAAAAATTATACAGGACTTAGCTTTTGTTTTCTCAATTTCTGATAAAGAAAAAGAGAACCTTTTTACTTTTATGGTAATATCCTGCTTGTGAAAGAAATGGTTCCATTTAAATAGGAATTAAAAAAAAAAAAGGATTTTTTTCTACAGTTGCATATATGTTCTCACGAATGTCAATAAGCAGGAATGCTATGTTATGGGGCATTACTTGTCCAGCCAGAACATTTGTACAGCCTGCAGTTAAGACTCTACAAACATTGCTGGATTTTATCAAGAAAGAAATGGACGGTTGCACCGCTCGCTAAAAAAGCCCCCAGACTCTGTGAGCTCCCAAACTATGTCTTGGCACTATGTGAGACCATGCTGGCCAGCATGGGCCAGAGCTCTGCCAGGGAATGTGCTAACGTTTGAACAGCTTGCACCATCACAGGATAGTGTGCAGGTCCAGGCTCTGGTCACATTCAGTTTACTGGGATAGACGTAGTCTTTGTCCCCTCTTCAACAAAGGACATCCTGATACCGAAATCATTACCAGGCTGGCTGGGAGGACTAGGATCATTGCACGAACATTCCAGCATGGGGATGAGTGAAGTACGAGGAAACGACTATGTGCATTTATCCAGGGAGTTAGTAGTACACCCAGTCCTGGGCATGGGCACAGATCACCCTCTGAGATGGGCTGTAGAGGCAGTAGCTGAGGACAAGGCGGTCATTTGTGCCATTATCTGAATCAGCAAGAGAAAGCGTGATCCTGGCACTGTGGCAGGTTGTACCTGAGATCAGGCAAGAGTGGCAGATGGTTTAGGATTGGGGAGTGGGCTAGGGCAAGGGAGATGTCACAGGGCACAACCACAGACTAATGAAAGCGAATTCAGAGACAAACAGGAACCCTAGCCCTTCCTCAAGTTCACAGGACTAAAACTCTCAGTGGAGGGGGAGAGGAAAGTAAAACTCTCTGGAAAAGGAAAATTCAGATAACAAAAAATTTCCTTTGAGTATCGCAAAAGAAAAATGTTCTCAAACTTAGTCTTTTTTATGCACACTTATTTATATGCATAATTATTTATAATTGCCGACCTAGACAATAGATTGATGAAAAGTAGGAGGGAACAGAGACTGTGCCATTGTCATTGTTGCCCTTCGGAGGATACATCCTCCTGCCTACCAAACACTCTTATCTTCAGCACCTGTCTCAGACTCTGAAGGAACTTGTAGAAAGTGGATTTGCTGTAGTTTAGGTAGATGGTGAGATAGCAAATGCACTAAAAATAATTTAGGAAATATCTAGGTCCAATTTCCAGAAAATATAGTGAACTGAGATTAAATTCAAAGTTTCATACATATCCCTAACCTAATAGTGCCTTCCTAATAAAAACAGCCAGTACACTTCCCTTGCAATGAATTCCTCTGTTCTTCATCTCTGTATTATGAAGATTTTCATCCTAACCCACTGACTATGATTATATTTTTCTATCCTGATCGCAAGCCTGTAGAAAATACATTCCTCTTAGAAGTTTATTCTTCTGATTATTTGGTCCTGTCAATATATTCACTGATTCACTATACTATTGTCTACGACTGTATTTCAAGTTTCTGTTTGATTCTCCAAGCAAATCAAAATATTCTGTTAGTCTTTGTAGTTCAGTTTTTAGATTATTATTCAGGTGATATATGCTTTAGCCTCCAACTAAAATGTAAGAGCTGAAAGGTATGTACCATGCCTTGTCCTTCCTTTTATAGCACTCAAACTACATGACTGCACACCCCATTGTGCCATTCCTTTTTCTGTTACTGATCAAGAATGCAGGCTGTAGAAAATGAGTGCCCCATTACATCCCTGACTCCTGAATGATGTAAAAGATCTGTCCAAAAACTAATTAGCCATTGCCAATCAAAAATAACCCTAGAGACATGATGAGGACTCAGGAGCCAGAATCCCTTGTGCCTCACCAGTGATCCTGGGCAGACCACTTGGATGCAGAGGTCCAGGCCGAGAGGTGCTTTAAGTGCCTGTGTGTGTGGGAGTGTAAACAAATGAAGTTCATGAGAGAGTGAGTATGAAGGGGTAAAATCAACTTCTTTGGCATTTTGCGAAAGAAATCTCCTTCTCCTTCCTTGAGTTTCATTACATTTATAAACTACATTTATTACATCCTGCAGTGCAGGTAACAATGCAGCGCCACAAGAGCACTCACCAACTCCTGTTGAGCACCTCGCTAGTGCTGTCGCACCAGCTCAGGAGGCAGTACCTTCTGTGGGTGTCAGTAACCATGAAATACAATACATGAACATACTATCTCAGACAAGCTCAGGAGTGTCTCTTCCAGATGCTGTTAAGGCTAATTACTTTAGCTGCTGTATCTTGTTGATGTGGCTACCCTGCTTTTTACTCCAGAGCAGACTTCAAAGCTCTCTTGGGTGAATCACGTACCTGGCAGAGACAAGTAGAAGGAGCACAGGCATGATTGTAAGTGAAGAAACACAGTCTGACTCATTACATTGTGTTTTCAGAAATAACCCCTAACATTGTTCTATAAAAACATGAAAAGTAATGAAATTAATTGAAGAATGAAATTACGTTAAATGAAAGTCCAGTCTTAGCTCCGGTCTGTGTCTAGAGCTTTTATGCCCTCATAGAATCACAGAATATGCTGAGTTGGAAGGGACCCAGCAGGATCACTGAGTCCAACTCCTGGCCCGGTGCAAGACACCCCAAGAATCACACCATTGGCCCTGAGAGCATTGTCCAAACACTTCTTGAACTCTGTCAAGCTTAGAGCTGTGACCATACCCCTGGGGAAGTCTGTTCCAGTGCCCAACCCCCACTCTGGGTGAAAAATCTTTCCTTATATCCAACCTAAACCTCTCCAATTCAGTCTCAAGCCATTCTGGATATGATATTCATTAGCCCTTCTACAGCTGTGGTTATACATTCATTCCACTTCTGTGCCTCCTCTTTGCACATTACTGGTTACTGATGTA
This sequence comes from Melanocharis versteri, assembly GCA_013397845.1. Lineage (NCBI taxonomy): Eukaryota > Metazoa > Chordata > Aves > Passeriformes > Melanocharitidae > Melanocharis > Melanocharis versteri. The sequence goes on along the minus strand of VZTG01001880.1, from coordinate 1,521,508 downwards.
CTTCCATTAGCATATTTACATTCTTTCTTCTTCAGGGAGACAGTGGAGAACCTTTAGTTTTTCTTATCTAAGACAGCTTTGTATAAAATGCACCCACATCTTGCGGTCTTGGTTGTGTCCCGCCAAAAAAATTTCTGTCTTTGGACACTTCCTGGATTAAGAACGTGGTGGGAGCCAACTGATCCTGGGAATGGACTGCCCTCTCCTGGAAAGCAATATGCATATTCAAAATATGAAATTTCAATTGCTACCAAAAAATTACATTAAAACTTAAGGAAAAACCCATACATTATAAATTAAAATAAAGTAACATTCTAATAATTAGGAAAAGTGATGGCTTGTTGCCCCCTTTCAGTATGCTCTGTATTTCAGGGCATTCTACAATATAAACAGATGAAGCACCCATTCAAAATATCCCCTTCTCTGTGCAGCTGGATCGCACACCTATTTCTAGCTCTCATAAAGGTTGTATTTGTTCTGGGTCCTTTGTGCTCTCAACCTTTTCACTGATCTGCTGCATTATTAATGGCCATACTTCCAGTTTCCTCTCAGGGACTCCCATAGGTTGCGAAGACATCAAGCTAAATTATGGGAGAGAGAAGTTCTCCATTGGCAGGCTTTGGGCTGTGAATGCCTTTTAGACAGCAGTATGTGGCTCTGGAAGTCTCCATCCTCTGGGACTTTCCTAACAGCCATCACGGCAATTGCCAAGCACGAGGATTATTTTCCCCTCCAGACGCTATGCAGGCAAAAGAAAGTAGTCAGCAAAGAAGCCTTCTGTTTCAAAAGTTTCTTATACTTGGCAGTTGGCATTAGGTGTGATTTTTTCAGGGCCTGGTTTGGTGGAAATGGAAGGGACTTTTTCTTCAGTTTTGTGTATGGTGAATTCAAAACTGTTCCTGAGTCTCAGCACCGAAGGACACAAGATCCAGTAACACATGAGGTGTCCAGCTCCAAGACTTCTCCATCGGGCAGGTTGAGGCAAGGCTTCAGCACTGCTGCTGACAACCAATTACAGTGCAAAGCAAAAATGGTATCAGATCCTTAGTAACCATCTTGACTCAGCATGCACACATCAGAGATAGGATTGAACTACCCAAAAATAGGTGATTAGGGTCATTTAGAACTCTTCAGGTTCTTGCTGGCAGAAAAGTTACAGGACATGAAGGAGACCAAGTTCTTTCTCAAGTGGCAGCTCAGAATTCTCTAGGGAGTCTAAAATAGTAATAGGTACTTTGCTTAAACAAGTCATAGCCCAGCTGTAAATCTTCTGCCCTATGTGGAAATAATTTATATCACAGTGAGGCTGTGAAAGGTTGTCCCATTATCTGTTAAGATATATAAATAGGTTTTACTTCTCCATAATTTAAGACATGCAATGGAGAAAAAGAAAACAAAGAAGCCATAATGCATTTGAGTCTTTGCAATGCAGTGTCAGACTAAAGAACCATCAAATCTCAGTAGAGTTATTTTAATATTTTGTTTTGCACTGGCACGTTCGTTCTTCAGGAGCTCATTCCAATCACGTTTGTCCCTGTATACAAACCATACCACTCCCAGAATGCACCACAAGGAGCATTGCTTTACATTCTGAGAACATAATGAAGAGTCATCCCTAAGAAGAAGACTGACAAGCTGTCTATAAATGTCAATACACCCTCTAGAAATGTCAATATGGCCAAAAAAATCATCTACACTCATAGCCCCAGGAATAATTTTTACTCTGTGTTTAAGTAACTAGTACTCTGCACTAGATTCAAATATCCATTGCACAAGACTTTCATCCTCTTGATCTTCTCCTTGGAGAACACAGGATAGTTGGAAGTAATTTTTTTAAACTTTTCACTCTTCGAGTGGTGAATTTTGCTGTCTGTAACATTAATTTACTTTTTAAAAAATGTGTTATTTGTTAATTTCTCTGTAGAGTCAACAAAGATATCAAAAGCCAGCCTGACTCCTTTTTTAATTCTTCAGTATCTGTTTTGTAAACTCCAATGGCCAAATTTTTATTGCTTACAATGACATGTACGGACAGAAGTGCACTGTTTCACTGCAGTTCCAAACCCAAGTTAGCTGTATAATATTATCAGTTAAGAGGTTGCTGTCTTTTATCCAGTGTCCTCATTTGCTACTTCTGCTTCAGTTCAGTAAAGCTGAAAAAGCTTTTGAGCAAATGCCTTGGTTATTTCCCACATTGCATATTCTGTACAGATGAAAAAGAGCAATTGAACAGCTATTCCCTAGAAATGTGTGTAGGGGTTATTCATTATAATAAATGCACATTTGTACACGAGAAAGAGAATAATGGCATAGGACAGGTATTAATATCAAGTAAGTTTTCAAAGAAAATAAAACCCTAACAGGTGTTGGCAAGAGCTATCTTGTGCCATCTTGGCAAGAGCTAAGCAGATGTTATGTATCAGAGAGAGCATTAGTGCAACAGTTCACTTTCTAACTGAACACCAAATTTGCAGTTTTTATCATTAAAGATTCCACTTTACACATGTAATATGCATTAGAGGATATACTCAGGAGACTTTCATTATCTTATTTGATTGGATAATACGGTACTTGCAGCACTCCTATCATTAGAAGAGTAATAGTAGTTCGACATGAATTTTGCAAGTGTCCTGACTTCATTATCTCAAAAAGATGCAAGACTAAAAGTTGTCTTATTACTTGACTTACAAAGCTTTCAAACTCAAAGCACTAAGGCATGACAAAATTAAGTATCTGTATCACTCCCCTATAAATATCACTGTTCTTTCATCTTAATCACTATGCACTTAGTGTCTATGGTTTCACTCATGCTGTGCTTAATAACCTTACACATAGGAAACAGGAACTGATAAAACTTTTAACTAGGTCCTTCAAAAACTTGCCTTGTTTCTATGTTGATTTTCCCTGCCATTTTTACTCAAAGACTTACTCTAAATAACAATGACTAAGAGTGCATAGATATTCCTTCGTACTTCTCATACGAAAATCCTATAAAACAGGGAGCTAGAGAGAGAGGGAAAAAAAACCAAATAACTTAAATAAACAAAAAAAAATACTTTGAAAACCAGAAGAATTTGATAAAGGATGATTTACTTACCCAGGTAATTTTTATTATCAGTATTCACAATTCAGTAGACAACTAGATTAGTTTAAGATTACTAATCTGATTTTGGTTTCTGTAATTTTTTTTCACTCTGTTTTGTCTTCAGGGATAGTGCACTCTGTTATAATAGCCTACATACTTCTCTGTTATATACTGGTTTAGAAGGCATCGGTTGCATAATTTTATAGTTTTTGATCTATAGTCAGAAATATCTGGCATGTCAGGTAATATATTAAGGATTTTATACCTTCTTCATAAAACCTTTCTCCATGGTAGGGGTGCAGATACTATACCATCAGTAACTAGTTTTATTAATTATTAAACTCATTTGCTGCATTGTCAATCTCACCCTTGCCTGTGAACTAAGTTTTCTATTTTATCATGGTTTTAAATGTGAAACATACCAATATTTTTAATAATTATTTTCAAAAGTTTCTGGTGGCTTATAATATAATCAAACTTTAAAAAACTGATTAGTTTATACCAGCTATTGTACAAAAGTAAAAAATTGTTTAAAATGCTGTTTTGCTCTTAAACAGGAATTTTCTAGGATTAGCGATTAGCCTCTTTCAACCAGATGTTCTTGTTTTAAAAATTTATGTTAAATCCAGTCAGCAGTTTGGTGATCTGTGTGTGAGTTCACTTGCATTAGGGAGAAAATAGAATCTGTTACAAGTCTTGCTCTTCTTAGAAGATTAATGAAAAAAAAAAAAGGAATTTAAAACAACATTGAAATTCTTCTAGATTATGTGTAATTCCAGGATCATATCAAAAGTGTTGGTCTCTGAGTATGTATTAGAAAATGGAATTGGTTAGCTAGGTCATATTTTAGTATTCTGATTAAGCCTGTACAAAAAGACTTTCTTCAAAGTAAATAATAAGCTCTTGCAGTGTGTATGAACCAACGTGCTCTGTCTCACCCCTGTGTATCTCTTGATTCTCCTGCTACCACATCTATTGGCCCAACCTGTTTTTACTGCTGGCATGGCTGTAAAAATTAGATGAGCTTTAAGGCCCAAGGAATGGCTTGTGTGCACAAAACTTTTCTCATTTTTTCAACTGTAACAGTTGATCTAAGAGAAAAATATTAACTCCACTCATAAATCTTGTCTTGGTTCTTAGACCACCATTACAGCATGAACAAGCAAATAAAAAGTCTTTTCCGCCTTTATTTGCAAGGGATGGAACCTGGAGAATCAAAGGATTCTCATTCCTCAAAATGATTCCCGCATCTTCAGAAGATAACTGAATGGATAGAGTTTTCCACCTTAATTGTTCTCATGCAGTTAAGGTGACAAAAACACCCAAAAGGAGATGCAGCTGTGGAAGAGTTCACAGAAATGCAGGTGCTGGCTGTGCCCTGCCCAGCAAAAGCTGCACTTCTATGTACGTTCTTTCCTCCTAAAGCCCTGCTTTTATGGATGTTTTTACTGATGCTGGGTATCTAAGCTTTCTAAAGAAGATCTGATCATATCTTACCTACAACTTTTTGTGTATGATGTACATAGATAAATTGCTAATCTGACCACTAAAAGTGTGTACCATAAAAGTGGATGAAAAAGCTTGGTTTTTGCTCAGCGTGAGGGAACAATTTGTTGAACAAGCCACACAGCTGAGCTGTTGAATTTTAAATAGTGTTCCGATCCAGCTGCACACTCTACTTGCCAGACATATTATCATAGCAATACCAAATACCCTTGACTGTGAACAAAAGCATAGATGCTGCTTTAGTAGAAACCCTCTTTGCCCCCTTCTTTTAGCAGTAGGTAAGGTCGTTGAAAGAAAATATATTTTTCAAACATAAGCAACGGTTTATCTCCCTGTGAAAAGGGCGATTAAAGCTAATATGCTTTCTGGAAGGATTCCCAAGATGGACAGCTAAATTCATTTCTAGTTTGCCGGATCAAGTGGGCTTGTTTTGCATTGTTAATGTGAAGCCTGGCTGCAAAATAGAAATCACACTTGCACAATGTCTCTGAACATCAAGGCCTCTTTCCCAGGGTACCTAAGTATGCCTTGAATTTGCAAATGTCGGGCTAAGTCTTAAAAAGGCATTTGCAAGTCCCTAAATCTGCAAGTTTTGCAGACTTATGAGGGGTTGCACTGCTTTCTTTATCATTTCCTGAGCACTCTGTCCCTGGATGTGTTCCCACACATGGAGGTTTGATTGCAGGGGAAGAGGAAAGGAAAACGTTTTCTGTAACTGTCCAAAGGGACATTTTCTGGACCTGTCCTACCTTTAGGTAGGTAGTTCTCTCTTCCCTCTCACAACAGGCAGCCAATTTAGACCCCTTTTACACAAATACCTCCTCCTAGTGTCTCTAGCCGAGAAGTAACAGAGCCAAAGATTGTATGGTTTCAGTCTCTTCTGTGAAAAAAGCATAGTGTCTCAAGGAACAAATCTGCATAATCTGACAGTCTGAAACTCCAGAAGCAGAGAAGAAGCAAGAGGAGAACCCAGGCAACAGCTGCGCAGAGGACAGAGGATCGTGGCGCTAAGAAGCTATTTGCTAACTCATCAGGGAAGAACGTGGCATGCCCTGACATCAGAAAAGGGAAGAGTATAAAAATAGTTCATTACAGCAAGGATTGGCCAGCATGTCCTAATATAAAGGGCAGTAGCTTCTGCTGTAGGAATTTAATGTCAAATAAACTTGTTTCCAAGGAAAATAAGACTGTTATTAAAAGGGCCTATAATCAAAAGCATGTATACTAGAGTGGTTTTAAAGGTGAAATAGTTTCAGCTTTTATGATTTCCTAAAAACTCATCCTTTACAGGAAAGATAGTACTATTTTTTTTCTTCTTCTTCTAAAATGTCCAGTTGCCAACAACATAAGCTAAGTTTCAGGTTTGTTGGAGAGCAGAAGCTGAAGATGTTGGAGATCCCTTCTCTCTTAGTTACAACTGGACAAACAATGTATTGTCTTCATTTTGCCGGACAGCATTAGCTCCTACCTCTGCTCTGATTTCACTGCTGGTAGTTCATTTGAATTAAATGTGTGCTGCCATCACACTTGTTTGGTACTTATTTTGTGCTGGTGAATCTCAGTCACTGTCAAGTGACCTGTGACAGCATATGCAGCTGTCACTACCATGTCTGTCAGGGAGAAAGGAGAGTTTTGGGTGAGAAGTGTTCTTCTCAGTTGAGAAGGAACAAGATTTCTCTCACAGGGAAGCTCAGTTTAGGACAGAAAAATAAATTGCAATATAACACCTGAGAAATACGACAGAAACAAGGTGAACAGAGAGCTATGTAGCCTATATATTGTGCATGTAAAATATCGTCCAGCATTTTAGCTTGTTTTGTTCTTACGGTCAGTTTTGACATTTACTTGAAACCAAATAAAACATGTACTAATAGATGTCATAGCAGATTTGTATCTCTTTGCTCAGTGAAATATCTCCACAAAATGAGTAAGTTCTTCCTGAGGGCTGTAAGAGGCGATTGCGCCAGTTTTCCCTGTGCCAGTCCAGCTCCCTGCCCAGCACCATGCAGGAAAAGTCACAGTAGACGTAAGCACAGAAAAAACCAGGAAAAAAGGTCCTTGTTGGTGATGCATTTGTGCAAGTAAAGATAAGAGGCAGTCAGGTGTCCTGAGCTTCTCACTGAATGAAACTGCATTTGCAGATTTTCTCTATAGAAATGCCTCTGACCTTGGACTCTTTCCCGCAGAGTTGGATGGCAGATCACTCTAGGGAGAGGTGCAGAGGAGAGGGATGATTGAGTAATGGCATGGGTGCAAGATGGAGAGAAATTAGCTCCTGTTTCCTCAGTTCCCTGTCCTGTGGCTGTCAGGCACCCTGAGCCCTGGCTGTCCCTGCCCAGGCACACAGGGCTCCCCCATGGCCCAGGACAATGTGTCTTTTAAGTCAAGATGTTTTTCTAAAGCGTTTTAATATCTGATAATTCATTACCCAGCTATCCCAAGCGAAGAGCTTTCAGCAGTGCTGGGATTATGCAGGTAATGCCTGTGGTGCTGGTGCTGGTACTGAGAAGCTGGATGTGTGAGAGCCTGAGGCAGGAAATCAGCTGCTGGGTGGGAGCCAGAGCCCAGTTTGGTGGATGCCAGCAGGGCACAAACTCTCCCTCATCAGCTGCAGAACTGGCAGAGGCCAGGGATCAGGCCTAAACAAGTCTAACTCGCATTTCTCATCATAGCTGGGGGGCACTCCAGCTGAAAACAACAGAGCTGTCAAGGTGAGGCAACTGCAGAAGTTGCAATTATGTTGTGAAAAGCAGGGGCAAACCAACCGTGCTTGGTGTGCCCCTGGGGCAGGGGAAGCTGTCACTTGAATGAAATGATGTTGCTTCTAGGCTCATAGCGGAGATGTCTTGAGAAAGGAGATTTCTGTGTGTTCCCAGAGTGATTTGGAAAAGATTTTTCTTTCTTTGAAGAGAGTTATTCTGATCAGTCAGTCTTCCTGGGACAAAGATTCAGTGTGCTGTACTTTTCCCAAAGGAAACCAAAGTGCTCTAAGAGGTGACCCACAGCACTGAACTGCAGCCTGCCAGCTGAGCAGGGCACGTAGATATAACCAAGGTTGATGACGGGCACAGTGCTGTGGAAATGTGAGTAATTCAAGAATCACAGAATATTCTGAGCTGGAAGAGACCCACAAGGATCATTGAGCCCAACTCCTAAGTGAATGGGTCTGGAGTCCTGGAAATACATTTCCTCTTTGCATGTCTGTGAGTTGTGAGAGTATATCAGCGGAGAAGAAAGGCAGAAGGTGCAAAAGCCACTCTATAGAGAAAGAAGCATTATTGCTAATGGCTTATGGAGAGCTGCTCTATAGCTGTGTGGAGGAATTGTTTAGGTGTCACAAATCTAATTCACAGGATGAGAGGAAAAAGGCAACAAAAAGGATTATCGAGTTCAACCATTGTGGCATAAGAATATGTACAGATCTGAAATGTCTGTCAGATGTTTATCAAACCTGCTCCTGAAGCTTCCAGACGTGAAGATCTGACAACGTCACCAGGCAAAATTTCAGGTCTTCCCTGAGCCTCTTTTTCTCCAGGCTAAACACCCCCAGCTCCCTCAGTCATTCCTCACAGGACCTGGGCTCCAGACCCTTCCCCAGCTCTGTTGCCCTTCTCTGGACTTGTTCCAGCCCCTCAATGTCCTTCTTGTAGTGAGGGGCCCAGAGCTGGGCACAGCACTGGAGGTGTGACCTCACCAGTGCTGAGTACAGGGTGATTAAAACTTACACAAGGCCTGTCTAAAAGCCCTCTGATTCCACTGACAGAATTGAGTGAATCAGTGGCTGGAAGCAGCACCGCGATTAACTAAAAAGTCCTCTGCTCAGCTCTTCGAGAAAATACACACTCCAAGCCAGTGCAGCAGAGATGCATGATGTTCTCTTGCAAAAGTATAGAATGAACAGGCATGTACAAATCTCTCTTTCTCCAAGCTGAAAGCATAATGAAAGTATTTTATAATTGGATACTGGAAATTAAAATCCTTCTTTTGTTGTTGTTTTCACTACTGTGCAGCTCTTTATCTGTGTTTTTCCAAATTAATTTTAAGAACATTATTTTGAACTTACGCTTATTTGTTTTAACCATATTTATTTTTCTTTTCAATTGAGTAATTTCTTCTCCTTCTAATTTTCCTAATTTTTATGAAATCTGTGCTATTTTCTCACAAAATTGTGGGTGGTTTTTTGCTCCAAAGAGGTGTTTCTATTTTTCACTGCATCATAACCTTTATTATGTTTTTCACTACCTTATAGTGATAATATTATATTCGGCTTTTTTCCCCTGACTCTTTCTCATTCTGTTTTTAATCTGTATTTCACACTTGCATGCTGTCTTTCCTACATGGAGAATTGCATTGAGAAAACAAAGCTTTTGAACCTATTTATGTAAGTTCAAACCAATTAACTTGAAACCTGCTGTATTGAGGTAGGAAAGGAGAAGCTGAGAAAGAAAAGCAAAGCATATTTGCATACAACAAATTCCCTTACAAGCTTGAGCCGCGATATGAGCTAGCTTGTGGACAAACATCGCCTGACAATGTATCCTGAGTGTAGACTGACACTTTTGTTCATGCTGGGGATTTGTCACCCACTTTTTCCAAAAGCTATCGTCTGCTGCACTCTTCTGGACATTGTCAGCACAGCCCATTCTCCAGAAAATCTCACACAACATAAAGTGGGATTGCAGCATAGTTTTCATCAGCAAAGGTGTGATTTTATTTGTCGCTGGTAGAACATGGGCATAAAAATCTCTCTGCTTTTGGTTGTTCTAAGATTTAAATTAAATCCGAGAGAAAAGATGTTTCCATGCTACTTGCTAGCAGATCTGGGGTGGTTTCAGACTTCTGTGTCTGTGGTCTATGGCATTTGCTATCTGAGGACAGAGCAGGTAATGCTGTCAATGATAGAAGAAGCGAGGCTTGGCTTCCCGTATTTCATATCCCTGCTCATCATGTCCTACTGCATCTCTTGGTGACCCCACTCCTCTGCTGTGTTAAACTGGGAAATCTTCAGGTCCTGCATGTCCTTCTCCCCACACCCAAATTGTCCCCTAGTCCTGCTTCCTCCCATTCATGTCCCCATAATGTCTCTGTGAGTGACTCCTGGCTTCCATGAGGACAGCGTGCCTCTTCCACAGCCAGGTGTCCCCACGATTCATCCATGCATGTGCTGATGTGCTGGTTGGAGGGTACAGACCTGCTGGCTGGCCAAGCAGAAATGAGTGGTGACTGCTTCCAGCACGAGTGCCTTTGTGGAAATTTTAGTTTCTTTTCTCTGTCCAACCGCCGATTTTCTGAAGCCTTGTAAGAACATCCCTGTAGGACTGTCCCCTGCCAGATACGATACAGGCTGAACGATATGCTCAAACACTGACTGTGGAGGGTGGGATGCCGATGAGCTGTGGATGTGCTGGCACACAGACAACTCGCCACAAAACAGTTACCAAGACCAAACACTTCTTTTCCTACTGGTGTCACTCCTGCCTATTCTCACTGCAGGTTACACATTGGCTACCCACTGAGAGCCCTCTGCAGTGTCACAAAGCAGAGGCAAAAAGGCCACTTCCCCGCTGCTTCCTCAGCAGCCCAGGGTGCATTTCCACCTGTGCCCTGGAGGCATGTACCTTTTGACCCCTGCCTTTACCCCAAGTGACTCCCAGCACAGAGGGGAATATGCGAGACTCCCACCTTCCTCCCAACTGGCATTCTCATCTGCCCTCCCAATCCCAGCTACAGGCTACCCTGACTGCCCAGGCAAACCAGTTGAAACTCCTGAAGGCCCTGTGGCTGGGAATGCCTGGCTTGCCTTAGCTGAGCCCCACGGGGTTGACAGATGTGACAGATGTTGCTGAAATGGAGGGGGCACCCTGCATACGCCCTGAGGTCTGGGCAGACTTGAGGTGTCAGCAGCTTTGCCTGGAGGTCAAAGGCACATCAGACACCGAACCAAAGTGAATGCTGCCTCCCAAGTCATGACCAAAAAAAAACTAAACCAGAAACAGGAAAAAAGCTGAGGGAAATAATTTTCTTTCCTCCAGGAATGGTATTGGAGGTTGTTAAAAACAATTCTGATACAGAGTTAGCATTATCAGGATCTTGGGGTTTGGGGGGACTGACTTACAAAAGAGCATAAATCAGCAGCAGTTCCAATCTAAAGAGTCCACGTCTGTGACTGAAAATACTATTGGGACCCAAAGCTGACTATCCAAGACTATATAGAATTAGATGTGTGGATTGTGTCTTTTTCCCATACTTTCCACCACTATGATCTTCATCTTTACCTTAGCAAAGTGATGCCAAGCAATTTGAGAAAGAAAAAAACACGTCCCACAAAAGAAGCAAGTGCCTTCACATTTCACAGTATCCAGTAGAAACTATTGAGCCTGATTTGGTAATCCATCCAATTCAAGGTTGTTTTAAAAGCCACACCATGGCAAGGGAGGCACAGCACGGGAAAATAATTAACTGGATCCTCCTGCCTTGTTTGTTTGATGCTGCCTCACTCCAGTGCGAGTCAATAAAACTTTGTGCACCAACACACACAACTTCCAGCACCCGCCAGCTGGGCCAAAATGGGGATTAGCAAAGCTGCCTTTCTCTTTCTTTTCTTGCTCAGCTCAGGTAAGAGTCCTTTGCCTTGTGCTTGCCTAGGTGAGACTGGGGCCAAACACTTGCAAGCTCCATGTGGTGAAGGTAGGTCCCTAAGCCAATGTGTCACTCGTTTCCTGGACGATGAGGGATTTGGGCCTTGCTGGTCAGAAAGATCTGCTGTTGAATAAAGTGAGAGCTGTGGTTGCTCCAGGGTTGTGTTCATTAGCAATGCGAGACAAGTAGCAACCTTGGTGTCTGCGTGGGCAACTAATGGCCCCAGGCAAACATTTCCCGTGTGCAGAGACACGGGCACCCTTGGGAAGCAGCCTGTCAAAGGCTTCTACAAAACCCATAGCAGTCAGTGAGAAGTTATCTCTGATTTCAGCAGACTTTGGATAAAATGCTAAAGGTAAAGCCGTGTTTACTGCCAAGCATTATTAAGCAAAGTGATACTGATTTTCATCCTTTATGATAGGAGTTTTATAGCTTTGAAATGGAATATTTAAAACAAAATGAAAAATCAAGAGGTTCCTTTATATTCCAGCAATTTCACATTTTCTGTTGTCAAACACTTACAATAAAATGTTCTCCCTTGTTTTCCTGAGGGCAGTAGATAGAAATTTACTCTTCAGAAACCTACATCACTTTTTCCAAGAATATGTCCGGAAGTCTTTTTTACAATTCCAAAATAAGATAGGTGTTCCACTAATGGTAATATATGGATTTCAAGCTTATCTAGAAATTCAGTAAATAAATATTCCATGTGTAGTATACATTTCAGTCAGATATCAATCGGATACCATGTTCTCTTATACTTTTAAATTACATATAACTGCATGGCACTTAAACGACTTTTTAAAAGTACTGATAAATACATATGGGTACAGTTTTTATGAGTTTTTAATAGTTCAGATGCTTAAGGTCAGAATACCATGGACATATCATCGTATGATTGTGCCAGGTTACAAAAGACAACCTAGAAAGTGGGGCACTTTATTTGTTCATTGTTATCAGCTCTAGCTGATTTGCTTGAAAGTGATGGTTCATAACTGCCTTAAAACAAATTCTTATATCTTCTGTATTAGTACTGGCCAAATCTGTAAGGATGCATATGTAAAAGAAGAAATTAGTTTGTTCACATATATTTGAGTATTCTGTTCAATTATCATGTGCAAAGTCTGGGTTTATAAAGATTTTAGTCAGACTAATACATTCCCTGATGCATTTTAAATCTATTATATTTTTCTCTTAAGTTTACACTTTGCAGCATTTTTCATGCAACCAGTATCACCTTTACCTTTCTGTTATCTAAGCTTCTACCAATCTGTGTTGCCTTTTAGCTTATGCATGTCATGCAACATCCCATGTATTCATTCATAAACCAGCTGTAATAAGTAATTTTTTTTTCTTGTAGCCACTGAAAAGGAATAGTATCGAAAGTAGAGCTCTTTGAAGAAACACAGAGTTTTATGACGAGTCAATAAAGTTTGGAAAGGAGTATTTTCCTGTTCTAGTCCCCCGGAACAGCGGCCTCAGTTAACTTAGGAAAAAAATTCAGGAGACAAAACAATTGTTTACTGAATCCATCAGGAGAAATTAGTAGTCTAGGCTATTGGTGCTCCACATAGTCCTGCTGTAACAGTAGGATTAGATATGGGAAGCCTCAGTGTCAGGGATTTCTTAAGACATGCGGGTTTTATAGCATTGAGCCAACTCTGCAAAGAGACACAGAAGATACCCTCAGGCAATTAATCATCTCACTTTCATTAGTGACCCAAATACCTTTTATTTTGTGTGAATCTGGGTCATATAGACGTAGGTGATGAATGGCCCATATGTCATGGGAATTAATAACACTGGAGTGATGTTGCAGTGAATTCAGCCCTAATATGAGTGCATAAATGAAAGATTCACAACATTGCCTGTGAGAATGCTGTACAAAATTATGAACTTCCTGCATCTATCAATAATAATCTAGATTGAAAAAATGAAATCATTAAACCATAACATTGTAACCTGATGGTGGAGATGGAAATAAACCCTTGTAGAAATTAGGAACAGAAACATAGAATCTTCATAGACAAAAAAAGAAAAATAGTCAATTAGATGGTAAACTCCATAGTGAGCAACAGTATTTTAGAGGTGTGTTAAATGTATTAGAAGGTACATCATATAAAGCTTATGCATATGTGTCTTTCAGATATAACAACACTAATTGATTTACTAATTTAAATTTGGGTTAATTTGTTGCAACAGAGATGTATCCTGACAATTTCATTACTAAGTCTGCTCAACCCATCGCAATAAACAATGGTGGCCATTGTAAAAGGCTATATAGTAACTTCGTGGTTGAGATTTCTTGCTCTAGGGCAGGACATCTTGGGACAAACAACTAGGCAGTGACCAATAAAACTGTAGGGACTGCACAATCCATATGGCAGGTCATAATCTCGCCTCCGCCTAATTCATGCTTCCCCAAAACTTTATTACAGGTATCACATCCCTTCATCTTTCTCTGATTGGTGTTGACACCATTTAGTCTCTCTCTCTGTTCCGCCTCACTCTTGTTTCACATTTTTTTGCTTTTAGCTTCAAACTCCTGCATAACTCTAATCAGAACTGCCTCTACATCTTTCTTCTGCTGCTTTTTTCCCATGACATGTTGCTGTCATTCAGCTGTGATTGTGTTAGGAGACAGAAATTACCTCAGAGTTTATCATCTTTTACCCAGACTTATGCAAAATAAATTGTGTCTTCACCTGTCCGAGCTACATGGAAAATGGGTCTGAAATCCACAGATCTTCATAATTGCAGAATACTCATTTATGATGTCTGATTCCTTTCCTTCCCATCTAGTGAAAGGAGATATACTGGATGACTATTCAAGAACAGATGGTGTTTGGATACTTACTCGGAATAAACAGCTTTACAAGACAAATAATGAAAAAGAATGTGCAGAGAAATGTGAAGCAGAAAGAAATTTTACCTGCAGGTAATTTCTGTTGAATCGTAAAACTGTGCCATTGTGGGTGTCTGCATATCAATGATACATTCCTACCTTTACTCAGAACCAGCATCCCCATCCTGCTGCAGCTCTGCCTGCAGCAGTGTCTCCCGTGCCTGTGCCTTTAGCTTGTAGCTTATCTCCACCCATAAATTACCACAGCATCAAGTAAAGAGTGGATTTACAATGTACTACTCATTTTATAGTAAATGTTCAAGTTCCCATTCTTATCCAACATTACGTGGAGAACTGCTTGAGCCTCTTTAGCTGGATGCTCCTTTGTTTCACAAGAGGGCAAGGTTTCTAACTCATTGTAGGGACAGGCATTAACCTGAGCAGCTAGGATGCTGTCGGTAATGTTCTGCCAAAGCAGTTTCTAGTTTCCCACACAATAATTGATTCATGTAGTCATATATCCTGAATAAGTGAGCCACTCGAGAGTAGTAGATAACGCTAACCTCTTACTCAGTGTCTAAAATATTGAGTGCAGTATCTGAAAGGTAAGAATAAATACAAGACAGTGCTAATTAATAATTTATAGAAAAATAATTATGAGTTGAATAATTTGAATTTAATTTAAAATATTGCTTACTTCTCAATTTCAACAGGGCTTTCCTATTCACCAGGAAAAAGCTACAGTGTTTAACACTGGCTGAAAATTCTAAAATGACAGTGATGTTCACCAGCACAGATGCAGTTCTTTATGAGAAGAGAAGTACGTATACAGTAAGATGCTACATATTTACTCATCAAGCCTTTTCTAATGGCATCCTTCTGTTCTCTGCTGCGGTGCTGGAGCAAATTCCTGTATAGGGCAGAAAACTAATAGAGAATTTGGGGGCCAAACAGGAAGAAGCCACATTACTAAAAATGCTGTTCAAGAAGGATCAAAAACCAAGGCCTAGATCTGTGGTGGTCTCCATGTGCCATTTGAACTGGGAAGTTACTTGTCTTCCTTCCAGACCCAGTTATACAGTCTTCACCTCCTCTCCCCAGGTGTCAGATGTGTCCAGTGTTATTATTTAGACAGGCTAAAATAGTTTAGGAGGAACCCATTTTTTCCTATCAGATTGGTCTCCTGTCCTTGCTCTAACATTTCCATTTGATATTTTGAGGTTTGGGGAGATTCTTCTTGTGCAAGCAAGAAAGGGGAAAAGGAAGGGGAAATCAAGATCACTCCCCTCAATAACTGGAGATTTTTCAGTGTCTGTTGCCAATAAAAGCACCATCAACATGATTTGCATTCTCTGTCTTGGAATCCCACTAGAAGAATACCTGGGAGACTCTGAGGCTAAGATGAATCAAAGGTTTGGGGACCACTTATGTGACAAGTTTTTTTTGATAACTAAGTATTTTCTGGCTTAAAGGGATGGTTAGATGACACCCACACTGCAAATGTGCTTATGAACAATGCCTTTCAATCTCCAGCTGCTGGTGAAAGACATTCCTATTTATCCCACTATCATGATGGTATAAGCATGCATTTTTTGCATTCCAAAAACAATTGTAACTTGATAGCTGTTCCCTTGACTTGATTGTATTAGCTTTATAGCAATGCTTCAGAATTTTTTCTCTTTAGATGCCTGTAGTTGTAACTAATTCCTTTCAAAATACATTGTAGAATGTTTGCAGGCACAAGAGGTTCAAAACATGAGTAAAACATGGTTCATCATGCACATGATGGACCATGCTATATCAGTTATATCTGCAGATATAACTGATATCTGCAGATATCAGTACCAGGAAATGAATGCTGTAACACCACTGAATTAACAAATTTGATTCCATTTCAGTTTACCTCATGCAGTGTAAAAGAGGGATTGGGACAGACTACAGAGGAACAGAAGCCAAGACTCGGAGGGGTATTCCATGCCAGAAGTGGGCAGAAAAAATACCCCACAACCCTAAGTATGTCCCCATTTTCATTTCTTTATGTTGTTCTGAACCTCTTCCAAGCTTCCTCATCTTCATATATATACACAGATTTATAGTGCAAGTTATCAAATCCTGTTGTCAGCTGGCTTTTAAAAACAGCTTTATCTTCATCTGTCTTGTTCCTTTTAACTCTACTGACAGAAAACTGCAATGATCTGGATAAGGAAAGGATACATTGTCAGCTAGAGAAGTTGTGTCTAAATGTGAGGTGTCTCAAGCAGATGAAATGCTCCTTCTCTCAACACGATGATGATTTTTGCTATTGGTAGCAGTGGGGTCATAATTGCTCTCCTCTGTATAAGGTGATATCTGTCCACCTCTATGGCCCCCCTACCTGCCATAAAGATATTAAAAAAAAAAAATTGAGAAAAGTATCCACAGGCCAAATGGACCTGGCCAGGTAGAGTTTTCTCAGGGCTGTTTGTCACTGGACTCACTGAAGCAAGTGGGGAAGCAGAGGTCCTGTTTCCTCTGATCTATGTTGAAGTTTTATTTTAAAAATTATTTTGTTGTTATTCTAATTAAGTACACTCAGATACACTTGTTCGGATAATTTAAAAGTAATTTAGTCTTCTCTGAGAAGATTACTGTAGGAAGGAGCCTAGTGTCACTTGCTTCAGATCTCTGTGAAACCTAGTTGTGTTTGGTGAATAGTTTCTAGAAATACACAAATTTTAAAGTAGCTCCATTAAGACAAAGACATGACAGAGCCACAGGTTGTAGTGAGCTGGTTAGACCAGCCAGATGCACATATTAAAGACAATTGTCGTTTGAGACTGTCATCATCCTTGCAGGCTTGTAAGCTCACTCCTTACTGGCAACTGAAGCTAGGGAGAAAGCTACTTATAATTGTAGTTAGGAATGATTTTTCAGTTTTCATTTATGGCTTAAAACAGGGAATCTGTTTCTCTCATTTTTACTGTGAATGAATAAAATTCACAGCTAGCTGAGCAAGTTGGATGTTTCCTTTCTGCTCCACTAAAGTACAGGAATTAAAATAGAATTTTAATACTATTACAGTTATACACCTGAAAAACACCCCAATGCAGGGCTGGAAGAAAATTACTGCAGAAACCCTGATGCAGATGAAAGTGGACCCTGGTGTTACACAACAGATCCTGCTATGAGATTTGATTACTGTGCCATCCCAGAGTGTGAGGACCAGGTCACACACACTGGAGAAGGTATATTTACTTTTCAGAGAAAGGATGTTCAAGTAGGTAATATTATTCCTGCTACTTTTTGGTGCTTTATTTTTATAGATTTTTTTTCACATTAGAATTTAAATCAAGATGAACTTAAGAAGTTCTCAACACAGAGGTTGTTTTACTAATTGCCTTGAGTTATAAAAGTTATTTTGTAAATATGGAAAAACTAAAATTCTTTAATCATTTGCTGATATTGTTTGCTTTATCTTCATCTGTCTTGTTACTTTTGACTCTACTAGCAGAGAACTGAAATGATCTGGATAAGGAATATATTGATCTTAATACTGATCTTACCCCTGCAATTTATCTAATTTTAACAAGAGTAAAGACTGACCCGAGTGCTGTGTTACACACTGAACTCTCATTGCTAACAGTACATACAGATATAAGACAAATTCCTCCCTGCAGATGAAACATATTCCTGAAGCATTATTCATTTGGCCAGGCTGTAATGCATGGTTTTCTGAATTCCTTTCATTGTTAGCTGGAGCAAACCCCACTTCTCCTTCCAGCGTAATCTTCCACGAATAGGCAGGTGCGTTCCTTGCTTTGTTTTCCTTCTGCCCAGGACCTACAGGGGAGTGCATGCAGTGTAACGGTGAGGATTACCACGGAGAAGTCTCGAGAACAGAGTCTGGACTTGAGTGCCAACGCTGGGATGCCCAAGCGCCTCATATGCATGGATTTATCCTGAAACAGTGAGTGACGCTCAGCACCGAGTTCACTCCCGCAGAGCCTGGGAGACCCTGCCTGCAGACAGCCTCATTGCTACATCTGGCTGTAGCTGACCCACGAGCTTCTCTTTCATTTTCAATGTGCAGCTATCCAGAGAAGGATCTGAAGATGAATTATTGCCGCAATCCTGATGGTGAACTTCGGCCCTGGTGTTTCACTACCAGCCCGAATAAACGCTGGGAATATTGCAACATTCCTCGTTGCTGTGAGTCTGATTTCCTGAGATCACTCCAGAGGGTAGCTCTTCTCATTAAAATTATGCAGGGAGGGGAAAGACAAACTACAGTTCTGACTAACCTAAAGGTACCTCTGCAAAGCAGGGAAAGTGCACATTTATAAGCAGAATCACTCATTACATTTCTATTATGTAAAATCATGTACGGTCAGTGAGGACGCAGGTGTCACAAAGTGCCATAAAGCCAAAGATGTTGTGGGAAACCATAATTTGCCTTTAACCTCTTTACTTTTCAGCTTACCTGGGAGGCAGGACACTCAGGTTAAATCACGTGGTAGTTTACTGCTGATCTGCTAACTCACGGAAATCATCTAAATTACCATGTGGCCATACTGTGATATTCTACCTGGGTCTGGCCAGCACAGCCAGCACTGCCTTTTTCTTAGCAAGGGATTAATCCTGAGAAACAAGTTCAGGCCTCAGGAGAAAATCCTGACATATCAGTGAGCTAGCTTAGACCATTATGCTGAGCACACTAAATCTGGATATTTCCGAGGCACTGACTTAAGAGATAATGTTGCCAATTGTAGAAGTGGATTGCACTTCAAGAAAAAATATTTAGAAGTGTGTTTTTTCTCTCTAGGGCTTTCTTTCTTATGTATCTGCACTTGCCAGCACTCTAAGCAGTTGTGTGTGTTTGCTAGATGTAGTTATCTTCAGCATGCCTAATTACAGATGGCAGAATAACTATAGACTTCTGTATGATAACTTGTGAAAGTTACCATAGCATTTCCACCCTGTGCTTAAAACTTAAAGTTCAAGGAACATACCAACCTCTTAGGGTCATACTCATGTCCTTGGGAAAATCTGTATAGTTATAGTTATGTGCTGTAAATTCATTTTCCTTTTGCCCTCTGCAGGTTCTATGCCTCTAATCATTACCCTTATTTTCTTTGCTGTTCCCCACATGGCAGACCATTTCACTTTCTTTCTTTTTTTCACTATTCATTCCATCCTTCTTCCCCAATTCACTGACTCCAGAAGCTCAGCTCCAAAGGCTGCTCTGCTTTCTCTCACGATTTCTTCTTGGCCCTTTTTGCCCTTCCACGCAACCTGTGTGTATTTATATTACTGTACTCCATCTCACTTGGGTTTACAAGACTGTACAAGACTACTTACTGCCTTTCCTGTTCTGCTCTCAGGGGACTGCAGGCACAGGGTCTGGCTCAACCCAGCAAAGTTATTTACTGGCTGCTGTAAAAGGGCGGACACAGGACATCCATCTGGCAGTCTGGAGGCCCATAAAAATGTACTCTTTGATTTTGACATGGCTTTTAACCAGTATAACCTCTGCTGAAAGAAAAAAAAGTGCATCTTCAACATTACAGAAACAAAAGGGTTTATATATTTTTGAAAGCACTACTTACCCCTATTTTTCCCCCCTCCCTTATCCTCCCCTTCCATCTCCTTTTCTTTTTTTTCTTTTCCTGTTACAGCTACACCCCCACCAGTCTCTGGCCAAGATTCCCAGTGTCTTTCAGGGAAAGGCGAAGACTATCGAGGAAGGATAGCCATCACAGAATCGGGAAATGCCTGCCAACACTGGAACACACAGTTTCCTCACAAACACGGCTGGATTCCTGACAGATATCCCTGCAAGTATGCTGAGCCTCATCATTCTAACAAAGACCAAAGAACATAGTTATTCCCTATCAATCCAGATGCAGAGGCAAGAGGAGCACAGGTTTTCCACATTTATGTTGTTAAGTTGTATTTTCACTGTTTGTACTCATGACTTCTGGTCAGGTCTTGCTCTTTATTTTTTTCTGCCTCCCTGTTTATTCTCACATGTTTTTCTCACCTATCTCCTACACGTCCCGCTGCAGAGCTATAAGTAGTTCACTAGTTTTATGTTAAAAATCCCTTGGCTGTGTTTTGGCACATTTTCAATGCTTTACTCTTCTGAGGAGTGATGCTCCAAGGACAGCATACTCCAATAAATCCTTGTGCTCCAAGGTCAGAGGAGCTGGGTTTGCAGAGCATTACCAATGTGCAGGAATAGCTGGGACTGACCTGGCCTATAGCTCTGTACTTTGATCCTGCAAGTTTTCCTAGGCGTGTGAAACCCTGTCCACTCTCAGAGAGCAGTGTGCACCAGTGCTCCTATGTACACACTTCCAGTCTGTCACATCCAGCCTTGCCTGGTTCTTACTGTAATCTCAGGGACATCAGTGCCTTCTGTTCTGAAGTCACCTGTTACTGCTGCACCTTGGCCTCAACAACAAGAGCAGAGAGTGTAAGCATTGGAAAAGTTCTTGCTATATCTTCAGCATTCAGACTGTGAAGTTGAAGACCATTGATCAGTCTCAAAGCAGTGATGCATGGGTTAATCAATCTCCAAAATGAGTAAATACACCACTGAGTTGAACTCTGCATGCAGTAGTTGTTAATAGTCATGCGCACAACTCTTCTGGATTTCTCTGAGTGGTTTAAAGTCAGTGTTCCTGTTTCCTGTTTTAAGGGGCTTAGAGGAAAACTACTGTAGAAACCCTGATGGAGAGAAGAAGCCTTGGTGCTACACCACCAGCAGCAGCATTAGATGGGAATATTGCACAATTCCTCCCTGTGACAGGACAGAACAAGGGATTGCTGGTATGAATAGTGGAGTGTACTTGAGATAAGGACTTTAAAACAGTGAAAGACTTATCGTTTCATATCATAAATGTATTAAATCTTTTTTTTCAGTCACTTTGTCACTCTTAATGTTTGTCTGCCTGGCATGTTGCAAAATCTGCCAAATATTAAACTTTCAGTGGTTAAGGAAATACTGTAAAGGATGCAAATCACTAGCTGACTCAACAGAAGAATTACAGGATGAAAGATATTTATGTTTTCATATTCCTTTTTTCCCGAAGGTAGACCAATTATAGCAAGTTCATTGAAAAACAGAAAGGTTTAAAGAGATGAAAAATTGCTAAATAAAATGAACTCCCATTTTTGGAAGTTAGCCACAAAAGAGAGTACAGGAGCTTTCAAAGTAATTAAAAATCACATTGAAACATTCATTCATTTAAGCACAAAATTAACAAGAAAGTCTTAGCACAATCAAAAGGATAAAAGAGAAAGTGAAGTTTAACATAATGTCTGTTTGAGAAATATCATGGGCAAAATCACCAGTACCTAATCTTTGAGGATTTTTCATGCGAACTTCCTTGTCTTTAATTCTAACATGTTCACATATGCCAAAATGAAACTGTCTGGTGAACTCTTCACAGAGCAACATCTAACATAACGTGTGCAAACTGTGAAAGTTTTCCCAGTACCTTTGGAAATGCCCTTCTGCTGCAGGTGTGATGATTTCACTGGATGCTGTCTGCATAAATGAGTCATTCATTTTTGTAACCCTGTGTGTTTGAGGCTTTCTTGTGCCTGCTCAGTAAGAACACTAAAATTATGATGCCAAAGACCAGTTTCTGTTGTTTGCCACAGGTGTGCCTGTACAAATTCCCCTAACAGAGGAGTGCTACCAAGGCAAAGGCCAGAGTTATCGTGGCACAACTTCCATCACTGCATCGGGAAAGAAGTGCCAGGCCTGGAGCTCCATGTTCCCACACACACATATAAAAACCCCGGACAGATTCCCAGATGCGTATGTTTATCTCACCTTTTCTTGCTTTCTCTGGCAATAGCTATTGCTGGTTGTATTATCTTGCACATCTATGCTTTAAAACACTGCTAGGGAATATAGCTATAAAAGATAACTTTTTTAAGAGACAGAAATGTTTTCTGTTAGTCTCATTTGTAAGAACTGAGTTTTCTTGTTATCTACATTCTGAGTAAAATACAGCTGTGTCCCTTACTCTTAAATCTGATCTTCTTTAACCAACACCAGGAGACTTGTATGCAGAGACAGGGCGTCTACTGAAATATGTGTTTGGTTTATGAATTTGAGACTTTTTGTCGTGGCCTTTCTAATTATTTAATCTAGGGAGGACACAGCATTTATGATGCAAAACACACAGTCAGATATATCATGCTTAGAAATACCATCTAAGTGTCCTTTGCAGTTGGAATTGGGCACCCAGAATTGCATACACTGAAACTTCCCCTTGATTTATCTTCTTCAGATTAACAAAACCGGACCAGGAATGACTGGACCAGTGTCAAGCTAATCAAAATCACTAATGTGCCAGTTTTTAGTAAGGGTAGGAGAGCAACAGGATTACAATTACAGGAGCAATTGTGAGGAAATTCATCATGCTTAGCCGGTTATAAGCAGGAAGGTTGATACTTTCCTAATTTTTTGCCCTTTTTATGCTGTCTAAATAATTTGAAATTTTCACTTATGTTTTGGCATCAAAAAACCGGAACATCCTCAGAGGTGATGATACTTTTCAAAAACATTTTAAAAAATTAAGATCAAGCTTTCAGTAAGAAAATCAAGTGAAAATGTGGAACTCGTGTTCTGTCATATTCAGAGAAAAAGCATTTCAGTTCCTTTATTCTGAGACTGTGCTGTGATTAAGAATGGGGAAATACTGCAACTCTGCAAATTATTGAAGAGACATTCTACTCCCCTGTGCCCCAGCAAGCACAGACATGGGAGTGGTCTCACTAAAGTCAGTAGAAATGGGGTTTTGGGGATGTAAGAAGGGATCAATTTCATAAGCATTTGTTTGCCATTCTTCTGAATATGAGAAGGAACCTTTTGACATTTAAAAAAAAATTTGGAAAAGCCTAAGTGGCCACCAATAGTATGAATCTTCCCACATATTTATTACTAATTCACACATTCTCACAATTGTGTATGCTTATACATACATACATACATAGAAATTAAAATAATTGCCATATGGGGCAATTATTTAGGTACTCAGTACATCGAAACATTACAGCCAGAGTATAAGCCAGTAGTTGAATTACGTTTCCTTATGCATAAATATATTCAAGACTCCAATGTGCATATGAAATATAACTCTTCACTAACATCACAGCCACAGATGTGTTTGCTGGTAATAGGATATGTGACCATAACTAAAACCAATAATAAATCTATTTATTTGTACACAGTAGATGTACATAGTACATCTTTTTGTCAAGATATTCCTATGCCTACTTTCAGACTTATGCAGCACGACTGTTGACTTTATTTGTGCAGGGATTTGAGGGACAACTATTGCAGAAACCCAGATGGTGACAGCAGCCCATGGTGTTTCACCACTGACCCCAACACCATATGGGAGTACTGCAATCTCAAGAGGTGTGATGATCATACACAAGAGCCTGCACCAAATGCCTCTGCTGGAATGATGGAACAAAACACTGGCCCGACTACAGCCACCACATCTGGTAACAGCTTTGCATGGGTTACTTATCTTGCAAAGGAAGGTGGCAGGGTTGAACAAAAGATATATTCCTAAATTGAGTTGTGTGCTCTTCTTACTCACATGCAGCATTAAAAAAGTACCTGTAGCAATGTCCTTGGAAGCAAAAGTTGCACTTTCAGTCTAATGGGCTGCTGAAATACGCTCCTCTCATGGAAGCACTTACTGATACCAATTTAGCAAAAACCTTGAAGTCTTTCCAGATATTTGCAATATGTTACAGAAAATGTTTAGCCTGAAGTTCTTTGATATGAATATGTAATCGCCCTGAATTTATGAATGGGATTGTCAAAAATTATTAATTTTGTGGTGGATTTACTTTGGGAAGCGTAGATAACTGTGAGGTAAGAATTATCTAACTTTGAGTATAAGCAGGTCAATATATATAATTTGGACTTTCAAGGCTCAGAAATAGTTTCAGAAGCTCAGTGCTCCTGCATGAAGCCCAAGAACTGAGGTATACACAGCATTTTTTCCTAACTCACACAGTCAACCAGAATAGCAGGAAAATTGTGGAGGGTAATATCCTACCCATATTAGCCCAGTGTTGTGAATACCCCACTCACCTGAAACAAAGCCTGTAATATACTGCCTGGACTTAGAGACTGTGGGCAGTGCGTTCATTGATAAGAGTAAAAAAGTCATTGGACATAGGTATTCATATCCTGCTATGCCTGGATTTTAAGGAACATCATTAAAAGAGTTAAATTAATTTTGTCCAGATCAAGCTGATCAGGGATGTGGAAAATTAGGAAACTTCCTAATTTTTGTGTGTAACTGACCTCACTGTGATCTGGGGATGTACTCACATCCATTACTGGTGGATCTTCAGACCAAGAGCACGGCCTGGATGCTTAAAAACAAGGGGGTCTTTCCCCCTAAATTATTTTACTCCAGCAGGTCTAATAAAACACTCTCTGTTTCTAGAGTCCTTGTGTCAGTCACATTTTAAAGCCTTTGGAGTTACAATATTATTCCTGCCAGTATTTCGCTGTTTGCATGCCTAGTGTCTCCATTACTAGAGGAATCACTTCATACTCTCTTTTCCTCTCTAGGCTGAAGTTGGAAGACATCTGGTCTGCCAAGGGAAGGACAGATTTGTCCAATATGGAGTCACCTCTTGGGGACTGGACTGTACCCAGCCATCCAAGCCTGTTTTTGTCCAAATTCCTAGTTTTGTTTCTTGGATCAAGAAAGCAATGACTTCCCACTGAATCTGGATGCAGGCTAACTTTTCTGGAAAGCAGCCCCTGTATCAGAAACAACATTCCAAGTATGGTTTTATGACTGGTTTTTAAAATTACATAATAATTCATAGGAATCTTAAATAAATACCACTAGTGGCTGTCTGTAAGTAGCTATTGTAAAGCAATAGCCAAGCTGACCAATTACTACTGTCTGTCAGAGTGTCTGTGTTGTACCTGTGTGAGTCAATCATGTCGCATGTGGCAGCAGCTGTGAAGCTCCTACCTCACCCCTGTTTACACCCCAAATACTTACATCCAGAAGTTAAACTGAAGGTTCCTTTACTCTAGTTGGCACAAAGAGAAATCCCAACCAGAGATTCTCAAGCGGTGAAAGATCATACATAAGTTTACCAGCAAAAATAAAGAAAATTAAGGAACTTTGGCAAAAGGATTAAATATGACACCGTATTCAACATGCAAGCACTTATCGTAGTATTACTTAGCATTAATTTAGTACTTAGCATTGACTTAGCCCATTTCACCTAGAAACCTTTACTATGAGATGTTATGCTATCCACAAAGTTCCATGAAAAGAGAATTAGGATTAGAAAGAGAGACAGACAGAAAGACAGAAGAGATACAGAAAAACCCACATAGAGCTACCAACTCCTAGGCTTCCACTGTGGGTGAGATAAGAACTCCAGGAAGCTGGCAGGGTCAAGACCATGTTCTGGCCTCATCCTCCATGCTTATACCCCCTGGGCCTCCATGGGCCTTCCCTCTAAGGAGAGATTTCCAGTCATTCCACCAATCAAGGGCTGGGTTAGCACCACCTCCCCCACATCACTGATTGATTGATTGATTGATTGATAGCTCTGCAAGGGCTTGGGGGGTCTGGGGGTGAGGCAGGGCACCACCTCACCTACCAGCACATAAGCAGGCATTCCAAGCACCCCAAAAAATGGCCCAAGACACTAAGTTTATCCAGTGTCTGACAGCCCTCCTGTGTCTCGAGACATCGACCAGGACCACCGCACTGGGACCTTTCCTCTTTTGGTCTAATCAGGGTACCTTTCCTCTCCTGGTCCTATCTAGCAGGCAGAGTAGAAAGAAAAGAAGTGGAAAGCATGCTGGAACTCATAAAATGGGCAGTTGCTATACCAATAAAACCTAGCTAATATCTTTTTATGCAGTTCATTCCCCCACCATCCCATGAGTCCAAAAATCGCAAGACAATCAGGCTCCGGGGTGGGGAGTTCATGCAGCAATCTTTCAGCACCTTAAGAGTCCAGCGGATCATCCATGATTTCCTGTGTTCCTCGAGGCATCACTTTCCCTCTTTGAGGTTTGGCATTCTCTAACATTAGATAATTTACACAACTATTTGTGATACTTGTTGGACTTGTAAGCTGAGTTCCAAAAAAGCCTTGGTGAATCCAATTTAGGTCACCTTGCCCTTTGGACTCCACAATCTTACATGTCCAGGTACCCCCACAACCCAGACAAATACACATGTCCCAGATCACCACCCTTATACCTCCCACCAATCAGGCTTCGGGGAGATTCCCAGAACCTGTACTCAGGTAGAGAGAAAAGGTCAGTGGACATCATGGGAAACAACATCTAGTACAATTCTACTATCTAAAATCATCTGGATTGCCTCAGGGGTAGGAGTCAAATATATAATAACACTCATTCATTCCAATCTCCTCAGCATACCATTTTCAGGGCCGTGATTTCAGACCATAAACCTTTTCAACATAACCAAACCCTTCAGTGGTTCTCCAACATAAATCTTTCTTTTACCCTTCCCTGTCTTCCCTGGAAAGGATCAGGGGCTGGGTTAGCACTGCCCCTAGTGATTAATTGATTGACTGATTGACAGCTCAGCCAGGCTGGGAGTCTGGGTGCGGGG
Source organism: Melanocharis versteri (assembly GCA_013397845.1). NCBI lineage: Eukaryota > Metazoa > Chordata > Aves > Passeriformes > Melanocharitidae > Melanocharis > Melanocharis versteri. Next base: position 1,494,789 of record VZTG01001880.1, on the reverse strand, counting down.
CATTGTCTCACCAGAAGCAAGGCCTGACCCATCCCCAGCAGAAACACACCGGCATCGGTTTGAGACACTCTACTTACCCAGTCCCTGACAACCACCCCCATATCTTGAGGTGATCAACCGGAACTACCGCAGTGGGACCTCTCCTCTCCTGCTCTGATCTAGCAGATAGAGCAGAAAGGAAGGAAGAGGAAAGCATGCTGAAACTCCTATAATGGGCAGCTGCTATTCATAAATCTAGTTAATATCCCTTTATGCAGTTCATTCCCCCCAGCATCTCTTCAGTCCGAAAACTGCAGGACAACCAGGCTCCGGGGAGGAGTCCATGCAGCAATCTTTCAGCACCCAAGGAGTCCAGCAGATCATCCATGATTTCCAGTGTGTTCTTGGAGGTGTCACTTTCCTTCTGTGAAGTTTAACATTATCTAATATTAGATAACTTACACAACTACTTTTGATACTTGAACTTGTAAGCTGGGCTCCAAAATAGCTTAGCGAATTCAATTTAGGCCTCCTTGTCTTTGTCCATAACCTTACAGGTCCAGGTATCCCCACAACCCGAACAAATATCATATTAACTTATCTATACATATATGAACACAAATATAGTAATAACAACAGTCAAAAATATGACAATTATTAATGAAGTTTATCTTACCTAGTTTTTAATAATACTGATGAGTATTATCAATATTATGTAGGCAAAACAAGTTGGAGTAGCCAGCCATCCTTTGAGACCTTTTCACTTCTAATTTGTTTAATAACCAATTATTAATGTGATGTTAAAGTGTTCCTCAGTGAAAAACACACCCCTCTTTTTTACTTACCTACTTATTCTTTTGTCATATGAAGCCATACTTGCTATTAAAATTCATTCAAGGTCTTGCTGGGATACCTGACTAACCCAGGAACAAATAACAGTGTTGGTATACTGGGAACACTGTCCTGGAAATGCAAAACTTTTAAACAAAATACATTAAATAGTACACGTTTTTGTATTTTGTAGCAGCTTCCAGTGTGGTTCCTCTGTGTTCTTCTTTGCTTACAGCTGACTTTATTCACACCCGGATGTACACCCAGTCTCTTGGCTGGAGAGGGTATATTAAAACAACAAACTTGAAAAATGATAAAAGCATTTTTCCTGCAGCAGCAGTTCCACCCCTGGCCTCTAGCGGCAGGTAAGGCTTAATAGTCACTGCCACTAGAAGGAGGCAGTGCCTGAGCTTTATGCAACTTTTCACTGAAAATACAGGGAAGCTAAATTTCCATGCATTTTCAATGGGTTTTTGGGGATATTCGAATTTGCCCCTACTCCCAGTTCACCTTTTGGGGGTGGTTCCAAGAGTTTTTTGTCTCGGTCCCGATCTTTAAATTTTTGAATGAATAACAATAATTTGGGAGAAAGCCGACAGGGTATCAGCTCCGTCTTAGGCATTGTTAGGAAACCCGCCACTTCCCACACACTCCCAGTATTTTTATCATGTGTTGGAGCGGGGAGAGGGATCAGTTTTCTCCCCTCTAACAAGTCTAAAATTTCATGCAACAGTATGAAACAGTATGGTTAAAAGCCTAGAGTCCTGCACTATGTGCTTTCTCTTCAGAAAGCTTTATTCCATTTCCCCAGTAAAATTTTCAAGAGTCTCTGTCCTTGTAACAGCTAATTCTGTTGCAGGGTGTGGTATTATCACCTTCAGCTCTACGTTTTTATATGCTAATTCCTTAACAAAAGGGTAGGGCAGAGTGTGAATGTCCAAGGGCACATGATGATAATAAAATCAATAATGATTGTTGCCCATATAACTTAGGTCAAAGTTAAAAAGTGCTTATTTAGCTTGAGTTATAAGATATCAATATAACCTGATACATCTATATAATCTGATATCAGTATAACCTAAATCATGACTTTTAATACATCTACATAACCTGATACCTATATAACCTGATTCATAACTTTTATACCTACACAACCTGATAGAAATAACTTTCTATATAATATAATGGCTAGTACATGGTTAACTAGTTGCTTAATACTGAATAGACAAAAAAAGAAGAAAAATCTCACCAGGTGGATAGCTCCAGAGATAGATGAGTATAGTACTAATGAGAAGTTGGCAAATGTAAAGCCAATTAGCCACAAAACAAAGAATTTAGACTGGTTAAGACCAGACAGACCAAGGGACACTGTAACTGCGCATGCTCCGAAGACAAAGTTGAAAAGTTCAGATGTGAAGGAGACCTTGGGAGCCTTCACCAAAGACCCCTGAAGACCCCTGAATTGGGGAGGCGCAAGCGCAGTGCAAAAGAACTATCTAATACCCATGAGATCACACTATGTAATTTAGTTCCAGCACGTATATGATGATGTTATAGTGACATAGTGACACTAAGCAACACTTACTGTATAAATATACCACAGCACTTGACAGTGTTGGGTGAGTTAGGTGGAGATATCCCCCTCACCATCAGCACTGCAATAAACAAATACCTGCTCCATAGACATCGGTCTATGGAGATTTATTTCCGGCCTATCTTTCGGGCACCATGGTAAATCAACCACACGCTAAAAAATTTATATGTGCTGTTTGAATGAAAATGGCTTGGACAGTGGCTATGCACACCTAAAATGCTACTCTGCATAGAAGCTTTGGCCACCCCAAACTGGTCAGTAACCAGTCGAGCTTCACATGGCACCTCACAGTGAGAGCCACTGTCTGAGTAAAAATCACAAAGCGACAATAATTCATGGCAGAAGGCAGTAATGGTGTCCCTTCACATGTGAAATATTTGCATCCAATGCCATCCATGACACATCCTGATGGCAATGGGGTTGTTCAAATCCAAACTCATGCCCTGAAGCCAGGGAAGTCACAGAAGTTGCAGTGGAAAAGACACCGAGGTACGTGCAGTCACAGAGTTGCTGCACTGTGCTGGGAGGAGAGGCAGGCAGGCTGCACAGCAATGAGGGGTTGCAGTATAAAACAACAAAATGAGAGCAAGTTAGCACTAAGATGTAATAATCATCAGCTCCAGTAGCTGGCTGGATAATCAGAGGTAACTGTTTATGTGGAAGAACTCAGTAAATATTTCGTTTTGAACCACTGTTGACTACCCAAATGTGGAGGTCTTGGGAGTGTTTCATGTGCTTTTTGCCATGGAGACTGGATTCATAAACATCAGCAAATAACTGAAAGCACATACATGAGTCACTACTTAAGCACGTTACAAATTTTTGACTTAAAAACGTTTTGATTTGGGAAACCCACAGGGTTATTGTAGATTTTATGCAGCGTAAATGCTTCTTTTACTATGGAAACATAAGTTGTCAACATAAAAAAGCTAGAAAGCTGTGTTTCATTTTTGTTCCTCCTACTCTTGTAATTCTCTCTTTTATTTATAAAGCCTTCCACTGACGTATTTTACTTGGAAGCTTAACAACAGAGACAGCATAGTGCTGTCTCTTTAACTAGAGGCTTCTGAGAGGCAGAACAAAGTAACAGAAGGATGAATATCAGTCTTTCTCAACTGGAAGCAAATAGAACCCTGGTGACAGTCTCCCCACCACTGCTCTTCCACTCGTGGAAGCAAGGAGGATAGTTCCTAGTGAAGTACAAGTTTTTGTTGAAAATGTAAAAGGCAAAATACTGAGCATAGTGCATAACGTGTCAGTGATTCACCTTCCTCTTTCATGTATATATTCTGTTTTCCATACTGCTCTTCTGCTCACTTTCCCCCCACCCAATACTCCTTGGGCTTTGAACTCTCATTTACTCAAGCTGTCAGATTCCTGTGAAGGAGAAGTCTTTATCCAGGATGATTTTACCAGCCACGAGGAAAATTAAATCTAGGTACCTGAACTAAAACATAGCATTGCTTTCTGTAGAAAATAAAAAACTGCACTTTTCCTTTATGTTTTGGCTGCTGCAAATCAGGGGGGCACCTGGAATACAGCCAAGTGATACACAGGTTGCAAGGGACACCTGGAGGTGAGCTCATGCCAACACCTGCTCAGAACAGGTTCAGGTATGTCAGATTGCTCAGCGCCTTGTTCCTGTCAAATTTGGAATGTCCCAAGGACGAAAATCCCACATCCTCTCTGGAGCCCTGTCCCAGCGTCTGAATACCACAGTGGAGTAGTAACTTCTCCTCATATCTAACCTTAACTTCACTTGTTACAACTTGTGTCCTTGCCTTTTGTACTTCACCTGCTGCTCCTCCAGGATGATTCTGGGTCCATTTTCCCTCAGTTTTCCACTGGCTAGCTGTAGACAGCAATAAGATCCCACCCTTTACCCTTTCCTCTCCAGGATGAAGATGCTTCTTTGCCTTCCTCACACGCCACACGCCCCAGCCCCCCAGCAGCTTGGTGGCCCTGCACCTCCAAGGCTGGGCCCACTCCAGTCTGTCTTCTACCAGCAAGGCCAGAAGCGGCTGTGGCAGCCCAGATGTGGTCTCACAAGCACTGAAGAGACTGAAGAATCCCTTCCCTCGGGCTGCGGGCTGAAGTTCCCGCTACAGGGCTCTGTGCGGGCTGTATAACCCAGCTGGCCTTTGCTTAGGGACACGGTGCTGTCACAGCCGGAGCCGAGGCCCTCAGGGCAGCCTCCGCAGGGCTGCTTTCCGTGCACTTGGCATCCAGTCTGTGCCGGTGCACAGGGCTTTTCCCGCCCCATGCAGGACTTTGCCTCTGTCAATTTGCAGCTGCACGCTCAGGCAATAGGTGGCACCGATGGACGATGTGGTTGGCGTTGTCCCCGAGAAAACGTCACTGAGGAGGAGAAAGCCAGCAGAGGAGAACTGTGCCCTCACTCGGAGCAGCGGCCAGGCAAGGACAAGCAGACATGTGGAGCGACATCCTTCCAAAGGCATGGTGAGATCTCCTCGGCACGGAGAGGAGGGACCCCAGACTGGGCTCCCTGGGGTTGGGGTGGGAGAAAGCCCCGGGAGGGTCACCAGGGCATCGGAGAGTGGGAGCGGGCAGCTGAGTTCTCCTGAGCATGAGTGCAGAGAAGGGGATGATCGACTGAGCCTTGTTTTGTGCCGCCCAGAGAGCTCCTTCTGGGACAGGCTTGGTTTGGTAGCAGTGCAGGGCTTGTGCTATTGCCTTGATATCTGGTTTCACACCCCTGCTCACTGAGCTCCAGCATGGAAGTGCAGGGGGATATTCCTACCTGTTGCATAAGCTATTTGTTCTTAGGAGCCCTGTTCTTCCATGTCTGGAAGTGATTTAAGGAAAAAAAAATCACGTATAGGCTGTCTCAGTGGTTGTTACTAGATTGCCTTGGAGGCTACTGGGATATCCAGCACAGGCTCCAGGTTCTGCACTTCAGGCAGCAGCAGGAAACAATTCTAGGTGATAACAAACACCCAGTGGACTTGGTTTTTCATGGATTATCAAGTCTCTCTCTTCTTTGGCATTTGTTTTGGTTTGTTTTCTCGAAGTACTATAATTATGAGACCAAAGAACTCCCTAATGTAGCTGTGTCCCACAAGGCAGAGCAACAAGACTTTCTCTTGTCACTTCTATTGTTGCTAGATTTCAGATTGTGCTTTTGTACCAGACTTTACTAGGCTACAAGGGAACCGAGGAGAATGCTTTCTTTTTCCAGCAGGCAGCAGAGACCTAAAGGGTTGATACCCCGTCAGGAGTAGCTAGAAGTCAAAGGTACAGCAGCTCATTAAACTCTGAACAGGGAAGGGTCCAACAAGCCTCTACTCATGCCAGCCCTGGAGCATGATCACCACATGGCTGGCAGCAGAATAACCCTGGAGCTCGTAATCGCCCTGCCGAGGCTGTGCTACTATTGCTACACAGCAATCAAAGTAAACTATTTTCTTGGCTGAAGTTACACGGCTGCTCGCAGGATGAAACACTGCAAGGACCCCTACGCAGCTGTTTAGTGCCTTTTGTCTAATTGTGCTGAGGGAGGTAATATTATGGCAACAGATTATCTAGCTAAAGCACAGCCCAGAAACGCTGTCTCTTTGTACAGAGGCAGTGCTTTGTGAGCCCCTCTCTGTCCATCCTACCCAAGGAGTCGGAGAAATAATGGCAGATGTTGCCAGGTGGCTAAACAGCTTGTGATCACAAGCCTGGGCAATGAGCGCTGCTGGCAGGGGACATTCTTTGCACCATCCCCAAGGGTCGGTATGGGACAACACTATCAGACTACAAGGATCGTTCTGTTTTTTCTGCTTTTGTAGGGAGACCATCTTGTCCCGGATCAGGTGAGTGGAAGAGCTGTTCTGTGCTGAAACCTCCTCCTTTGGTAAGCGCCCTGGTTGGGGCACAGCATCGTCCCTTCTGTACTCTGGATGATAACAGCAACAAAATCTTCACTCACAGCCCCCTTGCAGCCCCCTGCAGGAGCCCCAGACAGCTCTACTAACCCCCAAGGGAAGCTGGAGAACTTGAAGCACAGGTCAGAGGGTGGAAAGGTACACTGCTTTTAGGACTGCATGTCTGTCAAATCCAGCTCTGGTAACTTAGTTCCCACACCTTGCTGTTTAGAACAGAAACAGGGGCACCAGCAGACACACCTCACTGGACAGCTACCGGGGAGAGCCGGGATTGCCCTAAGAGATGATTGAATCTGTAGGAGATCTGCCTATAAAGCACTGGCAAGAGAAGCATGTCTGGCACATCCAGCTCTCTTCAGTGGCTGAAGAATTTTGTCTCTCCTCCTGCTCCTCAGCCCGCTCTGCTCATGCAGTTTTTATTCCTGGACAAGTCCAGCTGCTACTGTCTCATTCACTCCAGTACCTGCCTCAAAATAGATTGGCCCATATCCTGTTGAACCTTGTCCCCCTGGGCATCCTGGTTCACAAGGAAAAGGACAAGGAAGCCTTGTGATCAGCATGTTGTGATCAGCAAGGGCTTGAGACCCCTAAGAAGCCTTGGTAGATAGAACCCTGCCCCAAATCTTCCCTGTGATCTTCAAAAATAACAGAAATGCCCAGTCCCTGCTGACTGCCTGGGATTTGTAGGCGTTTGTTCCCGCTCAGTCCCAATGGATGCGAATACAAGCCTCAGCATAGGCCCTTTGACACTGCTGTTGTTAAACACAAACAATTTCATGCTTCCCCAGGTCTTTTGACTATTCTCAGAAGAATGCAGTCCTGGTCCCTGCAGCCGCCCTGGGGGTTGGAGGGATGCTTCTTTACTGGGCCAGACCTAGACGCAAGATGAATATTATTGACATGGGCAATGGGTGGTGGGGCTCATGTGAAAGACCCGAGGAATGGAAAGAAGATGACAGCATCCGTCCCTTCAAGATTGAAACATCTGACAAGGAAATCGAGGTACTGCTGGCTGGGGGGTAAGGAGGGGCAGAAAGCTGCAAGGGGGAAGCAGTCCATCATCCACCTCACTTCTCCGAGGTGATGTCTTGGTGGTGACAGCAGGGCACTTCCATGTGCCAGGGCAGCTACCCAGCTCCATTGGATGATGCTCTGGCTCACCATTATTTATGAAGGGGATTTGAGCTCTGGTCCATTGCAATGTCCCCTAAAGACTTTCTGAGACAACAGCCCCTCTGTGCAAGCTGGGGCTTCTCCTGCAGAAAGGCCACGCTTTGCGCAGCAGACTTTGACCGTGGGTCTGTGGATGGTGGAGAAGGGCAGGAGGGCATTGGGACAGCAGTGGCAGCAGAAGGGCAGGACTGAGGGACTTCCACAGACGAAAGGGCTGGAAAGCTGAAGAGGGATGGCGTCAGCTCCTCCATCCCTGCACGCCTGTTCCTAATTATCTGGCCAAGTAGCAGCCAGCAGCTCAAGGTGAGATTCTTATTCTCCCAGACAGCAGTACTGCCAATCTCCTAGAGCCAAAAACCCTGAAGTGAGTTAGCAGCAGGCTAAGAGTAGGATCCAGCACTCCTGGATGCCCATGGAGAACTTGTAACCTGTAGAAAAATGTATTTTCACACAAACAATTCAGGAAGTCATGCAGAGTATGGCACTTCTTCAAGAGGGGTTGTGGTGTCCCAGAGAGCAATATAAAAGCCAGCAGAGCCAGGAGAGCCTGTCTGTGCCTGCCCTGGCATAGGGCACATGCCAGCAGCTGGCCAGCCTGGCAAGAAGGGCTGCCTTCCACAGGATCTGCACCAGCGCCTGGATCGGTTCCGCTTCACACCGCACGTGGAAGGGGCCGCCTTCCACTACGGCTTCAACTCCAGCTACCTGAAGAAGGTGGTGTCCTACTGGAGGAATCAGTTTGACTGGCGCAAGCAAGTGGAAGAGCTGAACAAATACCCCCACTTCCACACCACCATTGAAGGTGAGGGGGCCTCTGTGGCTTGAGTGGGACTCACTCAGAAATGCACAGCGAGAAGAGGGAGGTATAAGAAGTGACAGTATTTGAGATAACCCATGCATAACAGCTTAGTGATATGAGTGAAATATCACTGGTGGTCGCTACCATTAATAACCTTGTAGAGATTAAGACCATTACACAGTGTCAATGAGATTAGGTCTGCTTCAAGATGGGCTTCATCTGGCTCTGAACCCATGCTAACTAACGATGAGATGCTCTTCAGCGATTGCCTTGAAGCCACCTTTGAAAACTGTGAAATTTAGCCAGACTGAGGCTGAAATATCCCTCCCCACCACCCAGTAGACCAGCTAGGTGAGCTTAGCCAGACTTTATATGAGTGATCTCTAGGTTAGGTTAGCTAGACTTTACGTAAGTGATCTCTAGGTTAGACTTCTATCATGCCCTTTTTTCATGTTTCTCTTTTAATTACTGTAATGTTTTTGCATGTATCTTACCCACGTTATGCTCTTCATTCAAGTGCAGCTCTGCTTATATACTCTGAGACCAGTTTCTCAGGAGATGGATGCTAATCTCCAGTGACCCCAATAGCTGTTGCTGGGGTCAATATCTCTGTCTGTATGTAAAAGATGAGACACAAATACTATGCCAGGCATCCCCTTTCAGCCAGGCATCTTCTTTTAGTGGGCCGATTGTGGAACTTCTGCTACAGATGCTAAATACAATTTTGCCACCATCCTTCTACAGAGTCTAGAGCAGAAACTGTGATGGTCCCAGAGCTTTAATTTTTCTTTCTTGGATGTGTGGCAGGGATTGATATCCATTTTATCCATGTGAAGCCATCCTATGTTCCTCATGGTCAAACTGTTCAACCTCTGCTGATGGTCCATGGCTGGCCTGGCTCTTTCTACGAGTTCTACAAGATCATCCCTCTGCTCACAGAGCCAGCCAAGCACGGCCTGAATGAGGGTGATGTGGTGTTTGAGGTCATTTGCCCCTCCATCCCAGGCTATGGCTTCTCAGAGGCACCACACAAGAAAGGTAAGCAATGAAAAGGCTCTGTTGGAATTGCTGGTTTTGGAGTAACACCTCAACCATCCCTGTCAGCCCTGGGCACTGCAGTTTGTGAGTGCAGATGCCTGGCTCTTCACTAAGGCCCACGTGGCTGAGGCTCTGCGGCTGGCTGTAGAGATTTGGAACACAATGTTAACTGGAAGTCAGGTCTTATTTCGCTTTCCACTGAATTTCTGTCATTTTGTGTTCACTTTCTTTCCAAGGAGTGAGGCAGAGCAGCATTGCACAGTGTGCCTTCCCATAGCTCCACACACACGTGCCTCAGTCAGGTCACAATCTTTGGCCAGAGGAGGAACACTAGGACAAACAGATCTCCTGTGTTTCTTTACCTACAGAGTTTGACACCATTGCAGCTGCTCGGATATTTCATAAGCTGATGAGCAGACTGGGCTTCAGGAAATACTACCTACAGGGAGGAGACTGGGGATCTCGTATTACCACAAACATGGCTCAGATGCTGCCACAGTAAGTATCAAAGGAAATCAGTGCAGAAAAGCTGCCTCTAGTTCCTACCCTACCTTCTGGCTCCATAGCCCTACCTTCTGTTTGTCCTGCTTCTCATCCCCTTCTGCTTTGTTTCCTTTGGGGACAATCCCATCCTGCATATTCAATTGCATTCATGGACTTTGTATTGAATATTTTTTCTTTAGAGTCTAGTGTTTATCTCTCAGCTGCAGTCAGGCTTGTTTTCTAGAAAACTTGGAGACAGAAAATTGCTTGTTTTAACCTTCTATCCCTTAACTTACTTTTAGATGTGTGAAAGGGCTTCATCTGAATATTGCTTTCCTCGGCAAACCAAGTTTGAGAAGGATGATTAGTATAATGCTTGGGGCTTATGTACCATGGCTTGTAGGCCTCAATAGGGAAGATGCTCGGCGTTTCTACCCTTACATGCAGAAGAACGTATATGACGTCCTGCGTGAGTCTGGATACTTACACATCCAAGCCACCAAACCAGACACTGCAGGTAATGTACCTTCTCTGTATCCCTGTGAACATGGTACACTAATCACCCATGGTACATGAAAACAAGGGCCAGCCGAATTTGGGAAGCAATGAGTTCTGGTGAGTTCTGGTGAGTTCTGGTGACTGAGTACAAGACCCATGTGGGCAGTGAGTTCATGGGGACAAGAACTGTGTAAAATGAATTTAAAAGAAACCACTCAAAAAAAGATGGAGATTTCAAGTATCACTTTTCAAGGTCCCACTTGTCTTGGGAATGAACCCCTTTCCAAAGAATCTCTCAAAAGTAAAACATGGGGTCCTGAAATTGAAGCTTCAAGAAGTAAATGGGGCTGAAAACAAGAACAATATCACAAGCGAGGAGGTGCAACATGAAAGTTTCAGAAAGGTAGACAAAGCTCAAACACCTGAAAAGCCAGAACACTGACATCCTGGGGCCAGTGGATAAGGACTACGAAGAAAGATATGGCCATTTCATAACGCTTAAAGGAATTCTTTGCATCAGTCCCCACTAGAGAGGATTTTGGGGTATTGCTTTATTGAAATAATCCCTCATCAGGAAAGACAGCAGAACTGTCTCAGGTTGGTGTCAGATTTGGAGACCAGAGAACAAACAGCCCCCCATCCTGGCAATTCACTGAAGGAGAAGATGCAGCAGCTCAAACTGGAATGTCAATGAATGCCTAGACTATTGCTTGAAGTGATCACAAACCCAAAGAAATAAAAGGAGATAAACAATATACCAGGTGGGAGGGAGTTATGGCAGTGGTGGTGTTTCTGGTTGCTTGGGTGTTTTTAAGGGCCAAAATATGAAGGTATCCACAGAAAAATGAAGATTAGTATATCTAGTCTCTGATCAGGGATCTGACAGAATTGTTTAAACAAGGAGAATTGATTTACAGGGGATAATATCACAGGAAAATCATGCTTCAAGAATCAGAGCTCTGGCAGAATCAAATAGCTGTAGATCCACTAATGGAACTTACATAATTTCCAAAAATACTTTGTTAAGACTCCTTCCCCAGCGTTCTTAAGAAATTGAACTGCCTTAAGAAAAGGATTAAAACTAGTTAACGTGGGAATCCAAGCACAGGAATAAATCAGCAGGTTCCAGGGGAGGGAGAGAATCACAAAAATCTGTGCTGACACCTGTACCCTTTAACAAGATCCTAACTTCTCTATGGATAAAAGTTAATGATTAGATGTAAAATTGACAGCTATCCAAGCTTTGGTTTATAAGTGACTGGTTTGATAAAACCAGCCAGTAAAAACTGGGATCAACAAAGTCCAAAGCATTTTAAGTGGAGGAAGAAAATCACAGTGGGTTCGAGTTTGGCTGCTGCCATATGAGAGAAACCATGACTCAAGGGTAGTGCTCTCAAAAATCAGCCAGATCAAAGATTAAGGCAACTTTGCAAACTCTAAAAAAACCCTGAAAAGCAAAAACATGGAATCCATGATATTCATTATATTCTGAATCTGTTGCATTCCTGTTAGCCCTGTTTCATAAATATGTTTTAGAATCAGAAGAATACATCCCATCCTAAGCAGGACAGTGCTCCCAAATACTTTATCTAAAATTTCTTTTCAGAGTGTCTCTTTACATCTGAATTTGCTCCTTCTGCCACACATCACCAAGAAGCCAATGACACTTCCTTAGCTCTCAGCTTCTTTTGTAGAGGAATTACCTGAGTTTGTAGTGCCCTCAGTTACAGCCGGAATTCCTTTGCAGGGAATTTGTCACAAATAAAGGACTATCAGGGATAGATAAATACAGACTCTCTACTGAATTCTCTAGAAAACTCTGAACACTTCATGAAAGTCCAGTTTAACTTGCACTGAAGTATTGCAATGTCAGGCAACTGCAACAGCTCTTCTCTTCTCCTCAATTAGGTTGTGGACTGAATGACTCTCCGGTGGGGCTTGCTGCATATATCTTGGAGAAATTCTCTACCTGGACAGACAAATCATTTCTGCATAAAGATGATGGAGGCTTGGAAAGGTAAGAAAACAGATGTTATTCCATGAGAAGTCTCATTAAAAGAATGACTGGTGGGAACCAAGATGACGATACAGGTAAAATACTGACCAGTCAAAGCTGAAATTGAAGGATGAAAGGCTGCACATGACAAACAGTAGTTTAAACTTACAGCAGACTGCCTGCACCCTACTGCTTCAGCACCAGGCAGTTTTGCTCTGGGCACACAGGTGCCAATTAATTTGCTGCTTGAAAATAAGTGGAGATTTAGAGGAACAGCAGTTCTTCAGGGAATGAGCCCAATACAGAGCACTGAGGAACAGCTTCCAGTTAAATTTCTTTCTCTCTCTCTCAACAGCAAATACTCTCTTGATGAGCTTTTGACAAATGTGATGATTTATTGGGTGACATCCTCCATTGTGTCTTCAATGCGATTCTACAAGGAAAACTTTTCCACAGACCCTGATCTAACTGCTCATAACAGGTAATTATGTGAAAAGTTGCAAGGCAGATTTGCAAATGAGATTGAAACATTTGTCTATATAAGCATTTAGATTACTTACAACAGCAAATTTAATTAGTTCTAAGAAAAATAAGTCCAAATTCTTACTTGCTTTTGATAAATATGGTTAAGGGTCACTTTTCTTTTGAACCTCTAATGCACATAAGGTAGCTTGCAGCCAAGACGATGCAAAGGACTTATCAAAGCACCAAGCACAGTCTTGGGTTCAAAATACAAGTCTATATACTTATTCACCAAACAAATTTGACTTGTAGCTCAGTTCAGTAAAAACAAAACAGAAGATCATGGGCACATCTAAGAGAGACATTTAAACTTAATTAGGAAGGCTATTGCTTGCTGGAGGATAAGCTAAGAACTACAAGAGTTAAGCACAAACTTGGGGTAGCAATTTGGAGAGCAGTACTTGAAATAGAGCACCTCATGACAGCTGGCACATTAAGATGATTCTAAGAGAGGCTGACCACAAAATGTTGCTGAGCAGACTTCTCCAAGTAACTGATTATCTAAACAAATGGAGGAGTCTTTTTCTTTGTGGGCTGAACCAGCCCACCTTTCCTCTCTAGAGAGTCGTTTGTTATGCATTTGGTACCAAGTTCTAAAGCAAACAGGAGCTGGCTCATTTCTCAAAGAGGTGTGATATTTAGTCATGCAATGCAACACTGCAGCTTAAAAAAGTTAAGCTCAAAGATGGGAAACATTTTGAAATCAACCTGTGTGCGAAGTTGGCTCTGCTTTACACGTCTTCAGATATAACCTTCTTAAATTCATTCAAGGATACCCAAATAGAAATGAAGCTCTTTGACAGAGTGCAGATCACAAAGTGTGCTGCATAAAGTGGGGAAACTTCTTTAGCTGAATATGTTACCAGAGACAGAGGTTTTTATAGACTTCCCCCTGGACTCGTTTCATCAATGCAATTAACTTCTGTCTTCTAGGGTTGGCGTACGTGTTCCCACAGGGATTGCAGCTTTTCCTCAGGAAATTATACATACACCACATGTCTGGATAAAGGATGTCTACAAGAACATCATCAGTTACTCTTACATGCCACGTGGAGGGCATTTTGCTGCCTTTGAGGAACCAAAGCTTCTGGCACAAGACATCGTGGAGTTTGTCCGAAAAGTGGAACAACTGTGAGCCTGCAGTTGAAATACATGCATAGAATGGAAGCAAGTTGTTCTACCAGTGGCAGAACCTTTAGATTGGATTTATTTAATCCCTCAAAGTAATCACATATAGAAACCAGCATATTATTTGGATAATAATTACAGTACTGATTTTTTTAATCAAGCTTTACATGTTTTCATAAGAAAAAAAAACCAAAACCACCAAAAAATCCAAAAAGCATCTTGTGTTCTTTCGTTCCCAGCACCATATCATTGCTGCATTCATAGTTCAAGTATAATAGAATATGTAAACAGTGTATTGCAGTAACATTGCACTCATCTGAGGAAGAGAGGTGAAAGGAACTGGCCATGCTTCTGTTTAAAAGCTTCTTTAAACACTTGGGCAGTCGCATTCTTAAACATGTGTTACAAGCAGCTTTGGTGGAAGCATAAAGGGTTTTGGTCTCCTGAGCACAAACACTCCTACATTCAAGTTATATTTCCTTCAAGAAACCTGGGATTTCATATTGAAGTGGGCAGCTGCACATAAGGCAGCTTACTTCACTCCAAGAGTTTTTCCCCTAGAACAAGCTTAAGAAGCAGCTACTGCACATTGTAAACAGGTATTAATGGATAATACAGCAGAGAGAGCACTCTAGTGTTCTCCAAGCTCAAAAATATTGAATTAAGTTCCTGCTACTTTTATCATCTCATTACATTCCAAAAGGTCAAAGATAAAATATGCACCAAGTGTAGAGGGTTACTTCAACCTTTACCCTCTTCACAAAGGATTTTTACCACTCCGTTGTGCAATTTGGACTGGTAACAGCAAGTACCCTGACTACCAGTAGGCTCAAGTTCCTCTTTGAATGGGATGGAGTTATTTGAAGCTATTGAAAGCTCATTACAGCACAGATAACTGCCCAGCTGACTGAAGACAACTCCAGCAGATGCCTAGTTCTAACACACTGCTCTCAGGGCTTCTCTCCCTGTCCTATTCTGCTGTAGACACCAGCCCCGAAGAACAGGCTCAAGTTCTGATTCTAAGTGATACAATCTGACTAAGAACAGGAATTTCGCAGGTAAAGATAGTGCTAAACTTGATCACATTCCCCTGACTTCTACCCATTTCAGAAACATTTAAGTCTAAGTTTCTTCCTCAAATGAGAGTAATCTTCCATTTTTCAGGCAGCACTCCTAACTTTCTCTGAAGAGGATTAGAGAAGAAATTGCTTACTTTTAATCTTATATCTAACCGATTGTCAGGGCTGTTAGACAAAGATTAGTAAAAAAAATAAGTCTCTTATTGCTACCCTGCCTCCACCAAACTGGTCTCTTTCAATCTCCAAGACAGCACTAGCTACAAGATTTTCCAGTTGCTGAGAAGTCTTAATTTGGAATGCTAGGGAACAGAAAGCGAGTTGTGAGGAAGTGTAATGTTATCAAATAGATGGGCAAACACTTGAGTACTCAAGTGGGGCACACACCACGGCTGCTGAGGCAGTGCCAGGAGCTGCGGCTGCTGCTTGCAGTGCTGCCAGGGGGCCCCTGGAAGCAGCTCCGCCAGTCTCCACCCAGCTCCTCGGCAGCCCTGGCGGCTCCAGCCCTTTGCAGAGGAACTGCCTTCATCCTGCCCCATTTTTTACTAGCTGGAAATAAATCCTTCTTCTGCAACAATATTACTCCTGTGTCCCGCTCCCGTTTTGCTCGCTGGTTTTCTTGCTATGGGGAGCCTTTTAAGGACTGCAGAAGGTTTTCCTCCCAGAGAGTTATTCTGCATGAAGAAACTTCACCCAAGGTACCCTATGGGTAACATGGCAAAGGCAGGGTCAGAAAATGGCCATATTAAAACTCGAGAGAAGATTGTATGTATCCTGCATTTGCCAGTTCACCAAGCACACAGCAGGGAAGTTTTACTCCCAACACTTTAATTCATCCTGTGTCACAGATCAGGTCCCTAAAGAATCACTGGATCTGTGTGACACTGTGCCTTAAAGTGAATTTGCCTTCAACAACAACTCAGGAAATACAGATAACAGATGAGAGCAGCAGGCTACAGGAAGGCAGTAGACACCATGAAGAAAAAAAAATTCAGACAGACATGGTTCAAAAATACATGGTTACATTTGCTCAAATTATTAATACATAAAGAAAAAAGTAATCAATATTCCAATTAAATTTCTACGGAAACCATTCATTCACTAAAGCCTTTGAGGGTCACTGGTGCTTGGAACCAGACATAGTCCTCCCAAGCAGGTGCCGCGTGCTGTGGAGGTGAGGCACTAACGTGGAGGTCTCCATCACAGGACAACTTAACAGTCAGCTTCCTCCCTCGGGTCGGCACTTGGTAGTTGAGCTTGGGCCGGAACCACTCAACACCACAGTCACGGTGCCCCTGGACCAGGACAAGGGTGCCTGTGACAGGGAGAGCCTTGAGTTCACTGAAGACGTCTGCAACAAACAGACGGTGGAAGAGCTGGCGAACACAGGGCGCCGTCTGGAGGCTCTCCTCAGCAGTGCCCTCGCAGACCCCTTCCAAGTTCAGCTCATAGAGCTCCTTGGGGTTCATGACGTTGCCTCCGAGTAGGAAAAGAACCCGAGGAACCAGCGTCAGACTAAACATGACTTCCAGATGCTGGAACAATCCCTCCAGCTCCATCAGCAGCTGCTGGCACTTTCTGCTTGCCAGGCCCAGGGAGAGTGGCTTCTCAGTTCCATCTCTATCCTGGAAAACAAAAATTCAGATTAGTACATTTAGTTATGAACACATGTTTATTCTAATATACTCTGCAGAAAGCACGGCCCATCCCTGAGAGTCAAGGAACAAGAGGTTTGTGTTAATTTTGAGAGCTAGAGGTACCCACATGGGGAAGATACACATCTTCTCTCCGCATCAGGAGATGCAAGAGGAACACAAAAGCACAATCCACAGCTACTCAGTTTGAATCCGAATCACACTACTGATGAATTCCAACAGGAATTAGAAGTCCATCTTTCAAAGATCAGCCATCACTCTAAAAGCACTTAATAGCTTTTTTTAGTTGTATTTTTTTTTGTTTAGAGGTTTTCGTGTAACAAACGAAGCATTGAGCGGAAAGTAGGAAACAATCAATAAAGAGCAATTTGTCGACACCTTCAGCAGCCTGACCTTAAAGTTACCTTTACCTCGTTTTTAAAGGAAGAGGGATGCAGCCACAACAAGCGCTTTACTTTAAAAGCAGCGACACGTTGCTGTGCGAGTCACCGAGCGAGAACAGGAGCTCGCAAGAAAAGCTCAAACGCCACGGCCCCCTAATCCCCCAGCCCGGAGGCCGCCTCCGAGCACGGGGGTGCCCCCTCGGCCGCCGCCCCTCACCTGGGCCGCCCGCCGGCAGAAGTAGGCGAGCTGCTCGTAGGGCAGCGGGAGCTGGTTCCGCTGGTGCAGGACGTGCTTCAGGAGCTCGCAGGCGAAGCGGTAGCCGCTGCCCCGGCACACGGCTCCCGGGAACGCCACGGCCACCGCGGGGCTGCCCAGCACCGACCTGTCCCCCTGGGGCCTCATCCCGCCGCCGCGATCCAGGCCCGGCAGCGCCTGGGAACGAGGAACCAGTGACGCGCCGCCCCAACGGCCGCGGGTTTAAATGCCGCCGCCGCCGCGCAGCCTCACGGGAGCGGCGCACGGACCGCGCCGCGCGCCCTCCGGCGGCGGCGGCGGAGACGCCGCGATTGGTGGGCGTGGTAGGGGGCGGAGCCTCGGTGAGGCCCCGCCGGAGGGGCGTGGTCAAGCGAGATGGCCCCGCCCCCCACTCCCGATCCCGATCCCGTCCCGAGGCCGACCGGCTGAGGCCGTGCTGGGAGCTACGGCTGCTCCTTGCGAGGCTATCCGGGGAGGGCCGCAGGACGCGGCTCCGCTGGCCTCCGCCCCGCTCCCGGCAGCCCTGGCGGCTCCGCGCCGCCGCGGGGAGGCGGAGGCGGGCAGCGTGCAGGGAGTGCCGTGTTTGGAAACATTGAGCCCGCCGCCCCATTGGGTGCCGCCTCCAGCACACGGCGACTGGAGGGAGGGACGGGGAGAGGAGCCGCTCGGAGGCTGCTTTACCGGAATCGCGACCACCTGTGCACAGCGGCACGGAGGGTGTGACTTGTACACAAACAATGATCCAGCGTCGCCCTCCCCGGGGGGTGCGGTGGGGAAGGAGAAGGCGCAGTGGCCGTGGAACAGGAGACTGGGAAGACACTTAGTGAGGGAATGCAGCGCACAGCTAGAGGATCTTTTGCTGTTCCCGCCGCCCCCTCCCCCGTTGGAGCTTAATGTGTCCTTTGGGATCGCTCTGTATCGGGCTGCTGCCTCTGCGTAGTCATGAGGTACCTCCAATGCCAAACAGCTTCGAAAGTCCCCCAGTTTCCCGAAGCCAGTCTGACTGATCGCTCGATGTCAATAACCAGGGAACCCGGGGCTGTGGACTACCGAAGGGGTAACCCACGGCCGTCCGCAGATCCCGGCGAGCAGGGCCCGGGCAGCGGCGGCATCCCGCGCGTTGCCCGCCGCGGCCGACAGGCGGCGCCCCTCCCTCGGACTCCAACTCCCGTCCATCCCCGCGGATGGAACCAGTAGGGGAGCGAGCGGGTCGCGCCGCGGGGCACGCCGGGAGGTGTAGTTTGGAGCGGGCGGCGCGCGGTGCGTTCTCGGCGTTGTAGGCGGGCGGGACTCGCTTTCCCGGGGCGCCTCGCGGCGGTCGGTGACGCCGGGGCCGGAGCCGGGCCGNGCCCGGGGGCGGGGGGCGCCGCCGCTGAGGGGCGGGAGGGGCCGGAGGGCCGGTGTCCCCCCGAGCGGGTCGGTGCCACGGCCGGACCCCGCAGGGTGGGTGGCGGGCCCGGCTGGAGGTGCCGGCGGTGCTGGTGCGGGGCTGTGCCGGCTCTGGGCTGACAGCAGCCGTAGGAGCGGTCCCGCAGCCCCGGCCCCGGGAGCCGTGTGCCCGCCTGCCCCGGTCTCTGCTCCGGGCCGTGCTCGTGCCCCCGGTGCCAGCGAGTTCCCTGCGGGGTCCACCGGACCCTGTCCGTGAGTACTATCGCACTGCCTGGCGTCTGTCAGTGGGCGCTTTGCCGCCTGCGATCGAAATAGCTTCGAAAATAAAGCTTTGCTCGCCTCGTAGCCCCAAACATCCCGTTCGCATCTCTCTCCCCGAGAGACGATGGGGTGGGTCAGTGCCCCTTTCCAGCTGCCAGACAGGTTTTAGTGACTCCCTTCCCAGCTGATTTGAGAGCTGTTTTCTTACATGGGGCTGCAGATGGTATGGACAGACGGTGAGGCGCTTGTCTCTTGCAGCAGGAAGAAGTGGCATTGGTAGTACGTGGGTGTGTGCTCAGCTGGGGCAGTTGTCACCGCTCTCATAGAACTGTCACTGTGGGGAGAATTACGTTGGCCCGGACTCAATTGCTCGGCCCCAGTCAGTGAGCTTTCTGTGAAATATATAGTAGCCTGTGCTGGGAGGGAGCAATTCCTCCACAAGGCAAGGCTGGGACTCTTGGCGAGAAGGGAAGACAGCGCTTTGCTACTGTTAGATCTTCTCCACGGGCAGGACTGTGCCCTGCAGCCGCAGTTTAGTTCTTGTTCCTTTCAGCTAGAGGCTGGACAGTCCCCTGTGGTTTCAACACTGCTTCCTGTTCCTGGCTACCCTGTGCAGTGTGTGCCCCAGCAAGTCTAGGCTTGTTGCTTTTCTAGTCTCAAGTGCCTTGAAGGAGACCCACTCCCTTATTTAGATGACAGTGAAGTAGGTGAATGTTTTTCTTAGAACTGGAAAGCTGGTAGATGGCAAGAGAGGAAAACCTTCCACGAGTACCCTTTTCTCACGGCGCAGCTCTGCTGCCAGAGAACTGAGCTGACAATTGAGAACTTCTGTTGGCCTTTTGCCACCGTAAGCACCGCTGTGGTTAAGAGCTGAGCTGGAAGGCAAGGAGAGGGCTGTTGCCTCTCCTTACATGCAAATAGGTGTCCAGAGGAAAAGGAAGTGTTTACTTTGCCGGCCCCATTTAATCTGACAGAGTATGTGGCTTTCTGCAGGCTCCAGCCCTTTCTTATTGGTCCTTATACTGAATCAATGGGAAAATTATTTAAGTATTGTATATCTAATTGTGAAATTAGATAGTCTCTTCAGAAAGCTAGAGCCTGTTGTGGCTGAAATGAGCTTGATGAGTACCCTTTCTGTTACAACCCCGTCTGGCTTCAGCCTTTCCTGAGAAAGTTCTTCTGAGCACATTGTATACAGACAGTCCCAATCAGGTCTGGTTCTCCAGAACTGTCCGGCCAGTGACTAGCTGGCAAAGGAGTCATTACCTTGCTTCCTTATGTCTCTAGTCCTTCCTTGTAGAGAGAAGATACATAAGGATACAGAAAGGAGTAAAGAAAAACTATTTGAGTGAGGGAGAGTATCATTGAGCAGGAGAGGAGGCAGAAGCTTTTGTTCTCAGGCCTCTGTTTCTGTGCACATTGGATGGATGGAAACTGCTGGATAGGGTGGGAGTGGGATGCTGTGGGTGGCATTTTGTGGGTCATGGATGGGTGAGGGGGGAGACTTTAAATCATATGCTGGCCTGTGCCTTTTTGAAACTGGAACTCTCTCTGTCTGTAACTGTTAGGCTGGCCCTATTCTTTACTGTCCAGAGAAAAATTCGCCCCCAGATAGTACTACCCTTGTGCCCCACTCTAGTTTTGTCCTCTGGCGTTCATGATCTGGGATGTAAACAGCACAAACAAACCATAAGGAAAGTTCTAGTTGAGTGTGGGAAAGAATGGCAGAAGGCTGGGACCTAACGCAGTCTCTTTCTGCCACTTTCCCTCTCTCTGAAATCCTCAGCACCAGCTTCAGAATATATGGGCAGCTGGTGCCTGTAGAAGTCCCTGTGGGCACAGCATCTAACCCTTCTGTCTTGTTTCATTCTCTGACCAGGCAGAAGATGGGAACATCGAGTACAAGGTGAGTCTTTTGAGATTGCAGAAGGAGGTCTTCCTCCCAGAGGGTTATTTTGCAGTGAGTAACTTCACCAAAGACAACCTATGGGTAACATGGCCAAGAAAAGGACAGAAAAGTGGACACTGCTCTAATGAACTACCATTCATATTCTGTGTCTCTGTGCCAAGCTTTACCCAGTATGCTGAGCTGGAAGAGTTTGATCTCAGTACTCATTTTTAGGAATCTCTTCCAGTATTTGATGCCTACTGTGTTTTTCTTGAGAGAGAGATGCAGATATCCCTGAAAATGATTTGCCCCTTTCTTGTGGCTGCTCTGCCATTTGCTGGCTCCTGGATCACAGATTGGTCCCAGAGTGCTGTCTTTAACCCTGCAGCAGGCAGGGTACAGATCCTTTTGTCACGAGGCGGAAAAGTTCTTCTGCCATATGTTTGTACCTTTGTGAAACCCTTTCTCACCTGTCCCATGGCTTCTGTTCAGACACTAATACAGGCTGTGCTTTCTAGAGGTGGGTCAGAGTTGGGAGCATTGCTTCACGGAGTTGGGAGTTGCTGGCTTGGGCAATGGGATTGCCTCTGCATCCAGGCTGTGACTAGAACTACCCACCCCTCTGTTAAACAGCTAAAGCTGGTGAACCCCTCGCAATATCGCTTTGAGCACCTGGTGACACAGATGAAGTGGCGACTACAGGAGGGCCGAGGTGAGGCCGTCTATCAGATCGGCGTGGAGGACAATGGGCTGCTGGTGGGCCTCTCGGAGGAGGAGATGCGAGCCTCACTGAAGACACTGCGCCGTATGGCAGAGAAGTACGTGCTCCCTTCCGTATGCAGGGCCCACGAGCGTGAACAGCCTCCAGTAGAGAGGCTCCCCCCCTGGAGTCCCCTGAGCAGCTGGCAGCTCCATCCTACAAAGCCCCTGTATGACTGACATTCCTTCAGTCCTGAGGCTCTGGAAACACGAGGAAAGTTATAGAGCTTTTCTCTGGAAGCTTGAGGCTCCTTCCCTGCTATCCCCAACCTCCATCCCATTCACTTTGTCAGCTGTTATTGTAGAGGTACAAGAGCTGTCGAGTACAAGTGTCTCACTCCTTCCTTTTGTCTTTGTGGCAGGGTTGGGGCTGACATTACGGTGCTGCGGGAGAGGGAAGTCGATTACGACAGTGACGTTCCAAGGAAGATAACGGAAGTGCTTGTCCGAAAGGTGCCTGACAACCAGCAGGTAGGGATCTGTGGTTTGCCTGTCTTCTCCTGCTGGAGACTTAGAGGCTCCATACGAGCAGCTTCCTTTTGGGATGGGAGCCCAAACCCTAGAGGCACTTTGTCATAGATTGGCCCATAGCAGATGCTTTAAAGGGCTGCCAGAGGGAGGCTTGATGATAACACTTCTTATCTCCAAGACTGTGATTGAGGCAGATGTCAGTGCGGGAGATTGCCTGGATCAGAGGTGAAAAATTATTTAGCTTCCATGGCGGTGGTTCTGATGCAGTTTGCAGTGTGCAAACAAGGAAGGATTTAGAGGTCTGCTGCAGCAAATGGCCTTTTTTGTGATATCAAAGCCTAATGTGTCACATCTCCACTCCAGAGAGTGTATCATGACTGCTGGGCAGTGGTTTGCTGGGAGCAGGAGCAGGATCTGTGCAAGATTAAACTGCAGTGTCCCTGATGTAGGGAAGCTCTCTGAGCTGTATCTCCACTGCCCAGTAGTGCTCGTGCACTCAGCACAGCAGTGGTTCAGTTTAATGATGTCTTTCTTCTTTTTCCTGTAGTTCTTAGACCTTCGAGTAGCTGTCCTAGGGAATGTGGACTCAGGAAAGTCAACACTGTTGGGTGTCCTAACACAAGGAGAGCTGGACAATGGGCGGGGCAGAGCACGCCTCAACCTCTTTCGGCATCTCCATGAAATCCAGTCAGGAAGAACATCAAGCATCAGCTTTGAGATCCTTGGCTTCAACAGCAAAGGAGAGGTAAGAGAGTGGTGGATTGCTGAACTCAGAAAGCTGGAGGAGAATAGGACTACCCTCCTGTTAGAGCTGTGAGTGGGACAGGAGGGAAGAGAGGTGGCACAGTTCTGTGTCCCTTTAGCTGAACCTGAGTGCTGGTTGTCTGTTTGCAACAGGCACTGTTGCTTGCACCATGGTAGATGATCTCTACTTACTAATTCTGAGATCAAAGAGGATAGTTGAGCGGGGTTTTCTTTACTTGCCTGCTGGGGCTGCCTCTCTCACAAGCTCCATATCCCTTAGGTGGTAAATTACAGTGACTCCCGGACAGCAGAAGAGATCTGTGAGAGTTCTTCCAAAATGATCACTTTCATTGACCTGGCTGGCCACCACAAGTATCTGAAAACAACCATCTTTGGCCTCACCAGCTACTGCCCAGACTTTGCCATGCTGGTGGTTAGTGCCAACACTGGCATTGGTGAGTGTTGCCCCGCCTGCATGGATTGACTGCAACATGTGAAGAGGAATGGGGAATGAGGGGAATGGGTCTTTGTCAGCTGTGAATGGTTGTCAGAAAAGTTTATTGATCTGTAAGCTTCTACTGATATCTTGTAAGCCAGTGCCTATGAGTGCCTGGGAGGGGAGTAGATCTGGGATCCTCTTACCAGCTGTAGACCGCATTAAACTGCACTCTGAACAGAGAGGCTTTGTTTGGGATTTGGGGCTGTGTTTGTCAGAAAAGAAAACAACTCTGACATATTTTTAGGGGTGCTGAATCCCAAAGTCCTGTAAAAAGGCATCTGGAGTTCTTCCACATCTATCTCTGACATTTTTGTGGCTGTTCTCTGGCAAACTTTAGCCACAGAATGAAAACTACTGCATCTTTCTGAAGCAGACAGATCAGTCACAACAATTCTTGGTGGTTTTTATTTTTCTGGACTGATGTTTGGTTTTGTTTAAAAGAATAATTGTGCTTTTTCAATGCGTGATGAACTAAGCAGTTACAGTGAAATCTCTAGAGTGGGCCTGTAGGATAGCCAGGAGACACGGCTGTCGGCATAAACAAGCTGCAGCGGTGACTGCTGCTGCACCTACTCTCTCACTTGTCTCCTGCAGCGGGCACAACACGAGAGCACTTGGGCTTGGCCATGGCCCTCAAGGTCCCCTTCTTCATTGTCATCAGCAAAGTCGACTTGTGTTCAAAAGCCACCGTGGAACGGACAGTGAAACAGCTGGAGCGAATCCTGAAGCAGCCAGGCTGCAACAAGCTCCCCCTGCTTGTGAATTCAGACGACGATGCTGTTACAGCAGCACAACAGTTTGCACAATCTCCCAAGTAAGGGACCATTCCTTTCTTCAGTTGGGAGCAGGCAATTCAAACTGGGCTGCCATGCGGAGCTGGGGAAGGGTGAACACAGGGGAGGTGACTACATCTTGAACATCTCTGCTCCTTGTCAAGTTTCCTACCTTTGCATTCTCCAAGAAGGCATTTTCCCATCCCAAACTTTTTTCTGGGCTCTGGGAGCAAAAGGCTGCATTAGAGTTACTTCTCCATGAGAAAAATGTATGTTGACAAGGGATTGGTGCCTCGACCAAACATTGAGGCAGGGCTTACTGTGGAGCTGTACCTAGCCTTCCTGCTTTAGCCACTTGCTGGTGTAGTATCCGTCTTCCTGCAGGTCTCAGTAGATTCAGAATCCCAGAAACCTTCTGGAGCTGCACTCTGGCCTTCTGCTTATTTCTGTCTGTTTGTGTCTGACAGCATCACCCCAATCTTCACACTGTCCAGTGTTTCTGGGGAGAACCTGGATCTCTTGAAAGTCTTCCTCAACATCCTCCCTCCACTGACCAACAGTAAAGAGCAGGAAGAATTAATGCAGCAACTTACAGAATTTCAGGTGCGTAAGGGTAGTTTGTTTCCAGTTCTGCTACTGGAATCATTGCTGTACCATGGGAGAGATGTTTGGGGAATTTGGACACCACAGGTAGAGATGTGGTGAACTCGTGGACTATTGATAGACATTTAAAAAAGGACTTGGTCCTTGAGGAAAGCCTGATAGGCTGGATCTGTCCTAACCATGAGATGTCTGTCTCAGGAATAAGATCATTTCTCTGGTTGCTATTTAAAAGGCAGAGGTTTGTTCCTCTAATGGGAAGGTAGTGGGAGCTGGTGAAGCTCTGAGATGGTGTCTGATGACCAGCAGAGAGATCACCTGCTTCCATACAAGGGACGGGCTCTTTGTCCTCATTCTGGAGTGCTATTTCACAGCTGTCTGTCTGAGCAGCTTATTCTTGTTGCCTTGCTGCAGGTTGATGAAATTTATACGGTGCCAGAGGTGGGGACTGTTGTGGGAGGAACTCTGTCAAGGTAAGTGAGGCCAGGCAGATGAGTGTGGACGTGAATGGTTGCTGGAGTTCCCACAAGGTTAGAGTCACCTGCTGCAAAAATGGAAGCTGTGTGAGGCTCAGTCCTGACTGCTGCCAGATGACTGAGCCAAATGAGAGTAGAACCCTACAGGGTGTTGGGAGGTGACATAAGCAGACCATTGGTCATGTGGTGGCAAGCAGATAGTCTGCTCTAAAGTTGCTGGATTAGGAATGTGTCCTGAAGCATGCTGAAAGAAGCCGTGCTGGAATCTAGAATTGGCAGAGGTTAGGCATGATCCCAAGGAGTTGCTTTCTTCCTTCCTCAAGTAGGGGGAGGAAATGTAAAAGGTAGATCCTCTGATTCCAGCAGGAGTTAACTGCACGCCACCCCATGAAAAGGCAGCTGTCGCTCCATGTTCGGGAGCGATCAGAGCAGTTTGGCCACCAGCACATCCACACTGAACCAGCGTCATCTGAGGTCTCCCCACCAGAAACAACACAGCGTGGCAGAGCACTGGGCGTGCAATGGCCCCTGTCTGTACCTGGGATTCTTAAGAGTGATAGTGTGGCTTTCACTCCTGCTGTAAGAAATCCCGGTTCTCAGCAGCTTTGTGTCCCTGTTAGTTGGTCCAGGGTAAGAGTCCAAAGATTTGGCCCTGGGGAATTTGTTCAGGTTAATCTTGGAGGGTAGAATGTCTTTGTCTCCTGATGAACTGTGTCCTGCTCTTCTACCCTGGGCAGTGGGATCTGCCGAGAAGGGGAGAACTTGGTGGTTGGTCCCACTGACGATGGGAAGTTCCTCCGGCTGAAAGTGTGCAGTATCCAACGGAACCGCTCTGCCTGCCGCGTGCTGCGGGCTGGGCAGGCAGCCACCCTGGCCCTCGGACCCTTCGACCGCTCCCTGCTGCGCAAGGTTAGTCCTGCTGTTGCCAGGTTGTTCACTGGTCCAGTGAGCAGGGCTGGAGGCTTCTCTGGACATCCCCCATTGGTAGGGTGGGAATGAAGTAGAGATGTTTGCAGGAAACTTGCTGGAAGGGGAGGAAATGGCCAGGTTACAAAGTACAGTGAGTACAAGGCTGAGAATGGGATGCAAGCCCAAGTCACAGAGTGGAGGTGTATTTGTGGTTTTGGGGGCTGTCCAGAAGCAAGGGGGACTGGCTCTAACTGGTCTGAGCCTTGGGTTGTTCTGCAGGGCATGGTCATGGTGAGCCCAGAAATGAACCCCACCATCTGCTCAGTGTTTGAAGCCGAGATCGTGCTGTTATTCCATGCCACAACTTTCCGGAAGGGGTTTCAGGTGACGGTGCACGTGGGGAATGTGCGACAGACAGCTATCGTAGAGAAGATCCATGGAAAGGTAGGCCATGGAAAGAAAGGGGAGGAAGATGGACCTCCCTGTGGGTTTTGTTGGGATTCCACCATGCCCTCTAGTAAAGCTGGGGGCTGCTGGTATTTTGAGTAGCTGTGTCCCTTCCTAGGAGCAGACTCTACCCCTTTATCCTGCCCATTTGGTTGCTTTTACTCCAAACATGTTAAAGAAGAGAGGTGAACTCCCCATTCTTCAGAGCTTGTGTCTTCCCATCTCTTCTTAGGTATACAGTAATGGGAAGGGCTCAAGCCATGCAGTCTGAAGAAGGCTGCTCATTTGCCTCATCTTACCTTCCACATGCACCTCTTCCTGCATGCATCAGCTTGAGAGATGGGCCTAAGCTCTCCCATTTTTCTTTTCAGGACAAGCTGCGGACAGGAGAGAAGGCAGTTGTCTGTTTCAGATTCATCAAGCATCCTGAATACTTGAAGATCGGAGCCAAACTGCTTTTCCGTGAAGGAGTCACCAAAGGCATTGGGCATGTCACTGACCTCCAAGCCATCACCACCAAAGAAAACGGCCTGGAGGAGTCCCTGGGGCCTGGACAGCTGAGCTTCTGACTACCAGTAGGTCAGAGAAATCTCTGCTCACCAGCACCTGGGGAGAAGGCTGGAAGCTCCTGTGGCTTTCTGAGCAATGCCTGGAGCTGCTGCTGTCCCGTTCTAGTGTGGATGTCCCTCCTCTGCACTGTGAGATGGAGCATGGGAGAGTTTCTTGCGTTCAGTGCCGTACGTGGGACAAGTTAAGCATGTTCTCCACATCGCCTGCAGCTTTCATTACCCTGCCCGCCTTCAGAATAGATCAGAGGTACCTGCAGACCTGGGCAGGCAAGTTCTGGCTTTGTTTACTGTTTGAAAATTGCTGGTTGGGAGGCACAGCGCCTTTGAAGACAAGCAGTGAAGGGATGTTTTTCCATCTCTGACACAAGATGTGGTCCCATTTCCGCTCTCTGAACACTGGGTTGATAACAATGTTCTCTCAAGTCATCCTTCAGCACATCCTGGGCAGGGGATGGAAGAGGCCATGCTACCCACAGCAGGGGCTTGGCTGAACCTCTCAGAATGCATTCAGGACACTTTTTAACCATTTGAATCTTGGTTGGCTTTAATCTGCTGTGTGTCCATTTGTGCATTGGTTTTGCGTTACTCCAATCTGAGTGTCTTACTGTTGGACAGATGTCCTGTTCCCCACTCACATGTACACATTTCTTCAGCATCCCTCTTTCTGACTCCCAGAAAGCTGTGACTGCTCTGAGTGGCACAGCCTCCTGACATAACATCATGAAGACAGAGTTTGTACTTGCATCTGTTCCTTGCAGCAGCTGGACAGAAGGCCATTCTGTGGAGCAGAGCAGGGCCCGGGCCTGTGCTGGTGTGAGCAGGTTGTTTCCATGGATGTTCACCTGACGGTGCCATCTGCACATTGGTAGCAGTGGTTTGCAGTGGGCTCCGTGGTGTGGCTGTTCCCAGCCCACCTTGTTCCTCACACGCTTGCCTTAACGCGTGAGGAGGACAGGCTGCATTACTTACACAAAACCAGGTAACTTCTGTTTTGACAGTGGCGTGATTTTTGTTACTCTGGGAGAAAGAACTCCTTTCTTTCCATTGCCACTGGGGTTTGTCAGAGGCAAGCTGATGTTGCCAGCAAGGACTCTATGTAGAGTGGAGGACAGGTCTCCCACTCTCTGTCACGCAGCTCTGCTTTGTAGCCTGGGGGGTGCAGCAGGGTCTGTAAAGCTGTACATAGGCTTTTGGTTTTATTGTTGACTGCTAGACAAAATGAGTCTGCTGTGAGCAAAAGGCCTTCAGCAAGCCCTGCTGGTTGGCGTGGTGGCCTGCTAGCCCTGGCTGAAGAGAAGGGCGAGGGCCTGTGATAGCACTTGGACACTCAAGCGGCCCTTCTGCCATCCTGAGAGCAGGTTCTGCTGCTGGGCTGCTGGCACAGGCGCTGCTGCGGGGCTGTGCGGGGCCGTGGGTCTCTGCGCTGGGCTAGGCCATCACAGGGTGGGAAGGTGGGGGCTGCACCCTGCAGAGAGCGTGCTGAGGCGGGGAGAGCCTGTCAAGTGGTGGCATAAATGAAGGGAAGGCAGCTCAATAGTGGCAAGAGTGACCTGTCCCTTGGAGGGAGCACCGATCCAGCTGAAAACTGCTTCATCCCCAGCACTGAGAAAGGAGATGCTGGCTCAGGGTCACTGCTCAAGCAGGATCCCTTTTTTTTCCCATTCTGGCAGTGGGCTGAGTATTTCAGTGACACAGTCTTTTCACCAATGCCTGCAAGGACAGGCCCCAGCTGCCAGCAGGCTCTTCCCTTTGGTGCTAGTGGGTCACAAAGAAAGCTGCCTGGGGGTGGGGGACTCCAGCTCTTTGCAGCAGCACTGGTGTTTTCTGCCCCAAAGGGGGGTGCTGTGACCTTTTCTGAAACAGCCAATGGCTGGTCTCACCTCATCCCTGCCATCTGTGGCATGACTGTTCTTGGTGCCATGCTCTTCATAATTGCTGTTTTGTTGTCTTGAATTTTTCTAATGCTGGGGATTGTCCCTGTTCCCCAAGCATCTATATAAATGTACAGAATAAAGATGTTTTATTGAGCTTGCTGGCTGAGTTGTACAATGAGTGAGGGTGGAGCTAGGCTCTCACACTGCTGCCCTTGGAGCTGGGTCACGGTTGGAGCTGGCTACCCTTCACCCGTTCCTAAGCTTCCTGCATTCAGCCCTATAAATACCGCGCCGTGGTGTGGAAAGAATGCACGCACTGTTGTTTACAACCTTGCGCTCCCGGCTTATCTGAGTAAGCCTGGGTGTGCAGCCCGAGGTGACAGGCAGCCACGTCACCCTGAGCACAGCACTTTGGGCTGTTGTGGGCGGAACAGGCTGCGGCCAGAGCTTCCTCACAGTCACAAATTCCCCTAGAGCCTAATTAAAGAGGTGCTTTCTAGGGCACATATCTAACCAGTGATTTGTTTTTAAAATAGCTTCGACCTTATCAAGGGGTTTGTGACTGCCTTGTCTCCATGAGAACAGGTTGTTCCCTTGGGACAAGTAGAGGCAGAAAGCTTTCCCTGTGGAGATGACTTGTGACCGAAAGGATTTGCCTCTTCTAAACTTGTTTTTGTGTCAGATAGTGGCATCTGCAGAGTCCAGTCCTGCCAGACACTTAGGAAATGAGACGTGCCTCTGTCACAGGAGATGAGGCAATCCTGCCAGACTGGTTGCTGTTTCTCTTCACGTGAGGACTTTGGGAAACTTGTCACTTTGCAATGTTAGGACTGTCATTAGTGGGAGTGACTCCATAATTCCTTCCTCTGCTGATTACCAGAGCTGCATGCACCAGAATGAGCTTCTTGTGCTCCTTGAAATCTCCTGACGACTGTGTCAAGTATTAGACTCCACTGACAGTAATGTAGCAGTTTCCCAGCACAAGCTGTCTGCTGGAAGGAGAGAGCAGGTCAACAGCTGCAATTAAATTGGTGCAATTCAGAAAATAGCACATAGATATAGAGCAGCAGTTTGCATCATTATCCGCTGCCTGAAAGGCTCTCTCCTGCTGCCCAAGGAAGGGAAGCCTGCAGCTGATGAAACTCCGGGCAATTCGTCTCCTAGCCCCACCCAGTGCTGCCTTGACGTGGCACATTCCTTCCCCCTGCCCTAAGAGCCACGTTCAAATTATTGGCAGCAGAGCTTCTGGCAGGCTCCGGGCAGCTCGCGGCGTAGCAGAGCTCAGCCCTGCCAGGCAACTGAGGGCAAGCACTTCTCTTGCTCTGGAGCCACTCTCACCCTCTCGCAGTGCCTGCTTGTCCTCTCCATGGTATTGGCTGCTTTGTTGGCTGCTGTAATCTGTGGAGCTCTGGAGTGGCCGCTTTACTGTGACCTGTGGCCCAAAGAGCTGAACAAGTCATTTGGCGGAGCACAGTCAGAACAGGTACCTGTCAGCAAGTTGCATCTCATATCACTTGAGTCTGGGAAGGAGGAAAAATGTGGTTATGCACTCTACACCGGATAAAAGCTTTCACAGTGGGCTTTGTGACCCTTGGCATGTTTTCTATCCCTTCCATGAGGGCTCCAGCAGGAGACGGTTTATGTATCAATAGCAATTATTATGAATTAATGCCAAGTTTTCAAAAAGCCCATCAAAAAGTATGCCCACGCAGCTACTGCTTCCTCAAATCTTGTATGACAGAAGCAGTCTTTCTTATGTGCTCCTGAGCTGCTGAGAAGCATCATGCAATGGACTGCTACACAGAGGGGATTGCCAAACCATCTGTAACATAAATCCTGGGGGGTGGGAGGGAGGGAATAAAAATCAGTGTCTTCCAGGTGGAGGGGAGAAGGAACAACAGGGCTAAGCTACCACATATAAATTACACAGTGAGGGCAAGGCCTGCAGCTGCAGCCAGAGTAGAACCACAAGCTGAAGGTTTCATACTGAGTGACTGGACAGGGGTTCAAGCCAAGGCTTAGCAGGAGATTCCCTGGGATAAGCTGCTGCAC
Organism: Melanocharis versteri; assembly: GCA_013397845.1. Classification (NCBI taxonomy): domain Eukaryota; kingdom Metazoa; phylum Chordata; class Aves; order Passeriformes; family Melanocharitidae; genus Melanocharis; species Melanocharis versteri. The sequence goes on along the minus strand of VZTG01001880.1, from coordinate 1,463,777 downwards.
TTACAGTGGCTGCTTTTATAGCAGGATCAGAATTACTGAGCAGTGATGCCATGGAAATACCTATGGCAAGTGGTGTAGGTGAGAGTACCATGCAGCTTAGTAGCACCAGGCAGGCAGAGGCAGCTGCCACCAGCTAAACTGGCTACACCTACAGAGTTCATGAGTTCCAGTTCCTCTTAGACTTGGAGTGGAGATAATTTATTAGACTTTTCATCATTAAAACCTGACACGCAGTATAAAAACTTTTAACTGTATTTAAAAACACTGATTCTTTAAAAATACTGATTCTTTAAAAACATCCAGTGTGGCTGGGAGTTAAGGAGGTAAGGGCTTAAAGAAAAAATCTAAAGTTCTTGTCACACCTTCTTTGGGTCGTTTTGCACTAGATCCTGCTGGAGTCTTGGGCTTGTTCTTTGCCTTGGCAGGAGACCTGGAAGCCACAGCCTTTGCGTTGGGAGCTGCTTCTGGAGCCATGGGAGGGCTGGGCTCCAGGAAGGAGCTTTGCAGCTCCAGAGCAAAGTGGTAGTCCACATGCTCTGGGAACTCCCACACCAGCACGAGCTGGCCACACTTCTCACAGCGCTGCTGGTCCCCTGGAGAGGCAGGAGGCAGCAGGGGGAGCTCAGGAGAGGGTGGCAAATTCTGCTCATTTCCCTCCATAGCTGGTTGTAATTTCAGAAGGGTTCTGGAGCTGGGTGGAGTTGAGGGTGTTTGTGTAGCATCTGATGGCAAGTTCTCCCAGGGAAGCCTCTTGTACGGAGAAGTAGGGCTGGCACTGCTGGGACTCTGCTTCACAGGGGACTGCAGGTCACACTGCACAGAGGCAAGTCCAATGCCAGCTCTCTCTTGGTGCTCTGGGGAGCTGGGCACAGCTGACTCTGCAGTGGCAGCAGTGGGCAAGCTGGTTGCTGCCACTGCCTGTGACGGCTGCCGTTCTGCTGCCTTTTGGAAGAACGACTCAATAGCATTGGCTGGCTTCTGCCGAAGTTCTTTGCTTGGGCTCCTAAAGAACTTGACCCTGGCCCTCCCACAAGATGTGGCGTTTTGGCTGGTGGTGGCAGTGCCATCAGGCTGGGTATCACCTGCCAGGAAGGTGGCAATGCCTGTAGAGAGGGTGACAGGCTCCGAGAACTTGCTTGCCGAGAGTTGCACTGAAATCAGCGGTGGAGACCTGCAAAGGACAGACCAACATCAGCTCAGACACCAGCCTGGAAAGCAAAAAATCTTTTGAGGTAAGAATTTAAACAACACAAAACATTCCCAGACAGGAGAACTGTAGTATCTGGCAAGGGGTGGGCAAGATGTTTGCTCTGACAAAGTTAGTATTGCTACCTCCAGAACAGACATAGCAGGCTGTGTTGGGAAAAGCAGAACCCCTCTTTCCAAAGCAGCAATTCACAAAGGAAGGGCACTCGAGCAGGAGCAGCCAACTGCCAGCCTGGACTTCCAGTCCACTACAGGCTGAAGCTGCTGTGAGACGAGAGAGCCCTAAGGGAGCAGCAGTCTTATAAAAGTTTTAACAGACAGGACCTTCTTGCCTTCACTGCAGAGCAGAAGGAAGGAAGGAAGGAAATGCTGAAGACAGGAGTTGTGCACTTTCCTTTTTCTTCCTGCCCCAATGGTTTCCTCCCAAAAAGCTTTGTCCTTAGGGTAGGACAAGGCTTAGCTAGCTTCTCCAGCCCAGCAGGGCGAGTACAGCCTCGCTCCAGCTGGACACACCCCAGCCAGTAGCAATCCTCAGCTCCAAGTACAGAAGTGTCTCACCAGATGTGGGGCTCAGAAGAGGCCAGGCTGGCCTACTGCTAGAAGGTCACTGCACTCTACCGTGAGGGTGTTGGGAATCACTTTTCCTACCACTCAGCATTAACTTGAGTTCCTTTCCAATAGGTTTCTGGCTCATCCAATACCTCCCACATCAGAACCAGTCCTGACAGAGGTGACCCACTTTGTCCCACACTCACCATGCTGCCTGGTGAGCCCCAGCCATGTTGCAGTTTTGGATGAGGGTGAAGGCATCGTTGCTCATTTTCTGTGCGTCGTAGCGGGACAGGGCGCACAGACGTGACACGCGGGTGTCCCCTTGCTGGCGGATCACCACCATCAGCTGCCGGGCCACGCGGTGGTTCTGCCGGGAGAGTAGAGCTGTGCTTCCAGCGACTCCTGCAGGAAGGGGCAGGAACAGCCGAGGGAACTGTTCTCTGCCTGGTGCCCTCCCCAGACTCCCACCCCCCTCAATCTCCCGATGGTAGGGTGGGAGAACATGTCCTGCTCGGCCTGATTGCCAAGGGATGGGATACACCACAAGTGCTTGCACAGCTGTGCCACACAGGATGGGAAGCACTTAGTCCTTGCTTTTCCTCAAAGGCAGCTCCACACCTTTTTTGGCCTCGCTGCAGTGCCAAAGCTGGTGGATTGCTCCCATGCTGGCCTGCAGCCTAACATCCAGATAGGAGCACAGTGCTTCCTCTCACAGCCCACGGGTATACCTGTGTCAGCAGGGCTTGCAGGGGAGCAGCAGTGCAGAAGGAAGGTGCAGTGGCTTTCAGATCCCTGCATCCTAAAGCATGCGACAAGGATCGTTCTTAACCCTGCAGCGTTCTGGGGCAAAACCATCCTTCCTGGCCACGCTCCTGCACACCTCTCTACTCGGGACACCTCAGCACACAGGCACACATCTGTGGGTGAGCAGATTTCCCCCCCTGCCACACACCACCCTCAGCCTCCAGCAAACCACTCATGGTGCAAATGAACTCTATGCCTCCTTGTGCCCCTGTGCCTCCCCTCCTTACCTGGCTCCTGTCCTTGTTCAGTCTGGATTCCAGCTCCAAGGCCATCTGCAGGAGCCAGTGTTGCACCTGGACAAAGCAGCAGTAACAGAGAGGTTGGGCCTCTGCTCACAGCAATACCACAACACAAGAGCAATGCTCTGCACACTGGGGAACGCTGGTGGAGGATCAGACTGGAATGGACAGACTATTGTAAGGCCCCATATCTGTAGCAGACCTTGAGAAATCAGTCCAGCTGAGATTCAACTCTGTGGGCAAGGACACTGTAGATACCATACAAGCCCTGCAGTGTTACTACTAGACTTTGCCAAGTAATCTAGATTCCCTGTCCTGGAGTTCTCTTTCCATCTTCCTACAGCTCAGTGGGAACCTTGCCCCAGCTAATAGCTAAAGCGCATCCTCCCTCTTTCTTTGGGCTAGTGATCTTCATTCTAGCAACCATGCTCTTGAAGCTTGGCACTGTGAATAACTTTCAAACAGCACAGGCCCACAGTTTTGCTCATGGAAATTACAACTGGGATGGACCTCTTTGTGCAGGAGTTTATCAATGCATTTCTGTCAAACAGGGATTTCCAGAGCTCAAACTACCTTCTCCCACTGAGCCCCTAGTCTGAGTTTCAGAGTATAATTGTGCAGAAAAGCAGCAGTTTTGCAAGCTAGTCTCAGTTTTTAGTATTCTTATCTTTTCTAGTGTGAAAGCCAAGCATTATGCTAGATGTAGGCTTCTCCTACCGCCTTCTGTGTGGCCAGGGCTGACTTCCCAGGGAAGTTCTTGCTGCAGCCAATAGACTGGGGTAGGTACCGGTTTTTGACAGGTTCCTCTTCAATTCCTCTGCACAAGTCATAGAGCCAAGACCTGAAAGCCATAGAGAAAGCATGAGGTTAAGGCAATTACAGACAGGCAGGCATCACTGGGCAGCACGTCAGTCTCCTGTTGAGCCCTGCTTTCAACTCAGCGCAAGCTGTGACTGTCTCTCATCCCCAGCTCTACAGCTGCAGCCACAGCTGAACAGGCAGGATTCCTTCAGGCCACAACCGCCTGTCAGCACAACTCATCCATCTCTTCTCCTGAAGTGGCAACAGTTCACCAGTCTGCAGGGCACTCCAACCGCTGTTCTGGGCCCAGAAGTTGTGTTTCAGGCTCCAGTCCAGCCCTGTAATTTCCTCTGTGATGAGACTGTCAAGACTGCCCTCTTCCCAGCCTGCAGAGAACCAGCTCTTCCACAGCTTGGCCCCATCCTTGGATGCTGTAGAGGAAGGCTGACGCACTGGCTGACAAGCAAAATATTATCCTGGGGAGGGTTCCTGGGAGCAGGCAGGACTGGAAACCTGTTGTGGGCCTGACAGATCAATGCTTCCCAAAGATGTCATTGAAGTTTTACCTTCCAACCTTCCTAATCACAGCAGAACACCCTTAAAAGTTCTGTGACTGAAAGGAAGTCTCAATTCCTGCCAAGAGCCAAGCTGTGGTGAGTGGTTTATCATTACCCAGTTTTGTCTCCAAAATGAGTCTGGAGCTCAGTCTCAGTGAACTGTGTCAGCTCCCCAATGTACTCTACTCCCAGGATGTCTGTGATAGCAGTGCCAAGTTTGCCTCCCAGGTTACGGCTACAGAAGAGAAACAAAAAGAGAGAACACAAAAGAAGCATCATGTGGAGATTACGACAAGTCTTGTTGCAGCAGCTGTTCCTAGATGAAGACAGCTAGAAGCTGCTAGGAACTAGCAGGACAAAAGGAACACTTGGCACGTAACAGCTCTTCTGCTCATTGTAGAAGGACACATAGGAGTTGATGGAGGAACTGCTCCTTGGGTCCCCCAATTTTAGTGCTTCTCCCTCAGCTCCATCTGATCCCAAACCATGCTCTGAAGAATGCCTCACATACAGCTTCCTTCTTCCTACACAGACAGGACCCTTTCCCACACACATCCCCTCTCCGTCCCTTGCAAGACATGGAAAGCAGAGAACGGCAGTGCAGGTCTGGAGAGCAGGATTAGGGATCCATTCCTCTGGAGCAGTGGTGCTGGTAACCCTTCCCTACACCAGGGAAAGTACTTGTGCACAGTGTGGATGCTCAAAAGCAAACCACATCTGCCCTCTGTGAGCACAGCTGTCACTCACACTGGGGAACAGCGATGGCCTCCTTGCCCACAGTTGCCTCTGGCTTACACCTGTGCACCCCAGCAGTCATCCTGAGCACAGCCTTACCCAGGGAAAGGATGCCCACAGGCTGCCAGTGGGCTTTTGGATTGTGGTCCCTTCACCAGCAGGGCTGCAACTCCCAAGCACACTCCTCCTGAACTCTCCCCCTGAACTGTCGCTCACAGCCACGAGGGGTCACTGGCAGGATTCCCTCTATTTGTTAGGAGCACTGACGAGCAGTTACTGTGGAGCTGAGAGCCTCTGCTGGCTGCTATCAGTGAGCAGCAAATTGCTGTGCTGAGGTGGCCAGGAACAGCCCCGGGCTGCAGTGCAGCAGCAGCTCCCTGGTACTTACATGCTGCCGACGGGCAGGTGGCTGAAGAGCTGCGGCACAAATCGTGCAGACACCAGTGTCTGGCGGTTGGGCTTGTTCAACCCACAGGCCAGTTTTGCCAGTGTCTGTAACACAGAAGAGGGTGGAAACCCTGTTATTACACACCGTGCACTGGCCTAATGTGACTCTACCTAACAGCTTGTGCTGCATCACTTTTAAGAGCTGCTATTTAAGAATAGCTGCTAGGAAGACGTGCAGGGTGCACCACTGCTTGCTCCTAGGCAGTATCCACCTCAGGACTCGACATGCACCAGCTAGGTACTCTGAAAGCAAAGCTGCTTCCAGACTTAAGTTCTGTGAAGCGCTGGACTCCTACTCCAGGCAGCTTAGGGGATCTTGGTCTATCATCTGTTGTGGTTGCTATAGTTTTCCTCAGGCAAGCATGCTAGAGCTTCCACAGCATGCCCACAGTCCTCCCCAGGCTATGTCTCTCACGATGTCTTTTTCCTTCATTTTCTGTGTTTGTCTTGCTTTTTCTCAATGTCACTATTTCAATCTTTTCTCTGTGAGGTCTGCAGCAGCATTGTGCTGCAAAAGGAAACCTGTAAAATGCAGAATTGCTAGCCTGGAAGGCATGTTCTCCTATACAGCTTCCTTTCCCACTCTATGCTACCACAGGGCCAAGAATACACAGACCAGTTTGAAATACATTTAGCTGGGTGTTTGTGGTTTTATTCAATAACTTCCTCTTTCACTGCTTTGCCACACATCCTCTAACTAATCAAAATTTCTTGCCTGCCTGTTGAGCTATGACCTTTATTAACAGCCCATTTTACAGGCTTATGTACATTTGAACTCTTTTCTAGACAAAGTAGATCCCTTTTCAGATGTCCAATTACTGTTTTTCTTGTTTGGCTGGAGACTTCCAAGTTTACCCACCTCATACAGTGACGTGCTGCAAGCCAAACCAATCACTGAGACTTCATGGGGAGAAATCATTTACTTTTTCTGACACCTTCTGTAAACTGCACATGCTGAAACAGGATTGGCATTTCTACAAGAGCACTTGTATTACTGACTCATCCTGCTGCTTGTCCACAACAACTCCAGGCTACTTCCTGACTTAGTGTGACTTAGCCAAAATCCTGCTGGTTGCTTTTTTTCTATAAACCACAAAAACAGTCAGTGAGAATAAGAGGAGCATAAGAAGCACTGTTTGGTGATTTCAGACTGATTCCAGGCTTTTTCAAGATCAGAATTCTCAACTCTAATATCATCTCAGAACTTTCACAGCCCAGGCCCTGAGCCCCATGTGTGCAACATCTGAATTCATACAGCTGTTCCCTCTCTGTAGGCTTCAGTGAAAATACTGGCTCTTAGCAGACCTCTGACAGATCCCCCCAGGATCCCACTCTAAACATCCCAATTTGAGTGCAACTCACTGAACAAAATCATTATGGGAAACAGTAATATTTTCTTCAGCTAGATGCATGCCCTTCAGACAACCTCAGTCATGTTGTCTGCTACAGTGTCATCACCAGGTTATTCAGCTCAGGGTGAGCTGTGTTAGAAACCTTAAGGCTGACACCTCACATCTGTAGCCTTCCCTGCACATTTGGCCACTTACGCCATAAAAGACGGCACACAAATGAATTAGGCATGAGTGGTTCTTGAGAAAACCGTGCTGTTATCTTCCAGGTGCTTCCAAATTGTTTGGTCTCATCCATCATCTGGGTCCCTGGTGTACTCTAACAAGGTGCTTCATTGGGAAAAACAGTTCCTTGGGAGAGTTTTCTGTAGAAAAAACACAAGCGTAAAGCAGGTAATCTTCCCCTTGAGTTTCAGGCAACAGCCGCAGTAACCTGACAATGGTTTTTACTGACACAAATTCCCAGCAACTCAGAGGCAGAAGAACACCAGATTGGGGCACTGAGGTCAGCTGGGCTCCTTTTCCTCTTTCTGGTGAGTCAGTGTTTACCCCACTGGCTGCACTTTGGTTGATGCTCAGCCAGCTGCCGAGAGCAGCCACAGGAGCACTCGGTGCATGACAGCAGCTGCAGAAACAAACGGACTTTGATGACTTTGATGCTGCAGCTACAGAGGGTTTCCTGCCGGGTGCAAGGCAGGGTGGTTTACTGAGAGCACTCCTTTTGTTCTGCAGAAAAGGTCTGTACCCACAGAGCCGAGCTGGCTGTGGAAGCACAGTACAGTGCTCTGCACAGCCACGAGCAGGCTGAGGTGATCTCTGCACTGAACTTGCTGCTACAGATACACAGTTCTTCAGGGACAGCACAGGACATCATAATGTCCTTACTCCCTCAAAAACAATAAAAATGCTGGCATACAAAATGGAAGCTGGGAGAACCTGCTAGGAATATCAGGGAAGTTCTCTGTTATTCTTGATTAAAGAAAGCAAAAAGGCAAATTGAATAGACCTTCCATTGGAAATTTCTACACTAGTAACCTTTCTCATCTGATTTCTGCCTCACAGTCTGCTCTGGTTTCAAACTGAGCCAGTGCAGAACCAGCTCCAGTCCCTGTGTACAGCTGGCAGTAGTTCCAGCTGTTCCCGCAGCAGTCTAAGATGAAATTTCTCTTCCTTCAACTCCAAAGCACCCATTTAGTCTTCATTTGCTTTTTTTTTTTTTAGTCAGAGCCTGCCTTTATAAAGTCATACCTGTATAAATAAGCCCCTCTCCTGCAGAACAAAAGGAGTGCTCTCAGTAAACCACCCTGCATTTCACCCGGCAGGAAACCCTCTGTAGCTGCAGCATCAAAGTCATCAAAGTCCGTTTGTTTCTGCAGCTGCTGTCATGCACCTGCGGCTGCTCTCAGCAGCTGGCTGAGCATCACCCAAATCCCCACAGCCAGCACGGTAAACACTGACTCAGCAGAAAGAGGAAAAGCAACCCAGCTCACCTCAGTGCCCCAATCTGGTGTTCTTCTGCCTCCAAGTCACCGGAAATTTGTGCAAGTAAACTGGCTGCAGTGATTGTTGCCTGAAACTCAAGGGGAAGATTACCTGCTTTACGCTTGTGTTTTTTCTACAGAAAACACTTCTGGAGGACTTAAATCCCTTTTGTTCCTAGTGAGCTCATTCATTAGGAATCCAGGCACTAAATGAGGGGATTGCTGACTGCCCAGGCCACAGCTCTGGGGAAACAACTCCTCCCAATTCTAGATGCCTTATAATTTCTCTGAAGGTGTGATCACACATGGTTGCATACCCAACTTGGTTCATCTTCTACAGAAGACTTGTAAATATAGGAGAGCATTTACAGCATGTTCTGACTCCACTACCCAGAAGAAATCAGGCTGATGTGTTATGCCTATACCTTGTTGTGCGAGATGCCAGCTGAACACCTGAATCCGGTAGCTGCTTCCACCGCCACCCTAATTTCTTCCACAATTACTGCGCCCATGGTCAGCTGCAGGTCAGGACAATCGGGGTTATCGAAAGACAGCGACGCCAGCCACTCGTGCAAACCACGCTGCCGCAGCTCCTCTAAAAAAGGGACACAAAGGGGATCACAAGGGGACACAGTGTGGCGCTTCTTGCTGAGCCCAGCAAAGGGACCCGCAGCACAAGCCAGTCCCGGCCAGCAGCCACGGGCTTTTGTAAGCGCATTCCAACCACAAGGAGAAGCAGGCACATTAAAAGCCATTCACTGCGAAAAACACAGACCCCATTTACCACGCCCTTGAGTCGGGGGAGACAAAGCAGGCGGAGCGGCCCCTTCCCGGGGGGGAGGGTGAGGGAGGCTCGGTGCGTACCCTTCCCGCCGGGCTCGGCTCGGTGCGCGCCCTTCCCGCCGGGATCGGGGCCGGGCTCTCCGGGCAGCCCCTGCACGAAGGTGCTGGGCAGCAGCGCGGCCGGCAGGGGGCGCCCGCGCAGCTCGCGCAGCCGGTGGCGCGCGCTGCCCGTCAGGTCCAGGTATGCCTCGTCGATGCTCGCGCGCTCGATGGCGGCGAAGCGCGACAGCACCTGCATCACCTCCGCGCTGGCCTCCCGGTACCTGCCGGGCGGGGGCACGGGCTCAGCCGCCGCCCCGCGCCACGACAGAGGCCCGCGCCGCCGCCGCCGCCACGCCCGGCCCCCGCTCTCACCGTGTGAGGTCCGCCTTGCCCCGCGCCTGCGGCACCCGGGCCAGCGCCAGCTCGGGGCACAGCGCCCGCGCCTCCGACGCCCACATCCCGCGGGACACGCCGAAGGCGCGCGCCTCGTAGCTCACCGCGATGATCCTGCCAAGACACGGAGGTGAAGCGCAGGGCGGGCCCGGCCCCGCGGGGAGCGGGGTGGGACAAAGAGCCGGGGTGGCCGAGCCGGCTCGCCTACCTACCCGCCGCCCTGCCACTCGGTGTACTGCACCACGGCGCAGGGGCGGCCGCGCAGCTGCGGGTCGAGGCGCTGCTCCCCCTGCATGAAGAAGCAGTCCATGTCAACCAGGGCCACCACTCGCTCCCGGCCCCGCGACATCCCGCCGCCGCCACCGGCTCCCGCCCGACTGAGTGAATGATTGAGTAACCGCTCGCTCGGTGGGGCGGAGAGCCCCGCCTTGGCGCGCCGCTTTGCGGCACCCGTACTTTCCGCGTGGGGCACGCCGGGAGTTGTAGTTCTCCAGGGTGCGGTGGGGCGTGCGCGTGTCCCCGCCGCGACGGTGCGCGGCGCCCGCGTTCTCCCCGTGTCCCCGTGCCCCCCAGGGCGCATGCGCGGAGCTGCGTCCCGGCCGCCCCGCTCGTCCCTCCCGTGGGTGGCCGGTGGCGCGCGCCCGCCGCCGCCGCCGCCATGTCCGCCGAGCAGGTGAGCGGCCTCTGCGAGCAGCTGGTGAAGGCGGTGACCGTCATCATGGACCCGGCGTCCACGCAGCGGTACCGCTTGGAGGCCCTCAAGGTACCGCCCGGCCGGGGAAGGAGGGAGAGCGGGACGGGGAGAGGGAGTGCGCCGGGCTCCGGCCACGCGGGCGCCCCGTCCGCACGGCGCCGGGGCGGGCGAGAGCCTGGCGGGCCGGTCCCGGGTGTCCCCTGAGGTGCTGGGAGCCGTCAGCTGGCCGCGGGGTCGGGCGGCCGCGTGTCTCCCGGCGTGGTCCGCCCGGGATGGGGCTGCCACCTCCTGCCCCGGTGTGTAACTGCGTGTGCGTATCCCGGCCCTCCCTCCCCTAGTTCTGCGAGGAGTTCAAGGAGAAGTGCCCCATCTGCGTGCCCTGCGGGCTGAAGCTGGCGGAGAAGACGCAGACGGCCATCGTCCGGCACTTCGGCCTGCAGATCCTGGAGCATGTGGTCAAGTAAGGCAGCTCGTCCCGTGCCGCCGAGCCGGGGAAGGGTCCCGGCCTGCCGCCACCCAGCGCTGGCGTGGGATCTGTGCGCATTCCGGCGCCTCCCGCCCCAGGGAGGCACTTTCAGGACTCAGGGAGTTTGTTCTGCAGGAGAGGATAGTTGCAGTCCTGCTCTGGATTTTTTTCCTTCTCTGTAAAAGAAAGAGAGGAGAGAATGGCTTTCAGGCAGTTTGGGAAGGTGAATTCCCTGAGCTCTAAGACACGTTGACATCACAAGATGAAAATAAGCACACCGGGTTACCAGTAGGTCTTTGCAGTGTTCCGTCATTGGCCTCCTGCTAACAAAGAGGCTTTGTATTAGTTCAGTTCTGAGATTCCTTTCTCTGCCGCCTCTACAGACCTGATGCTTTCTTTGTGCTTTTGCTGCTGCTTCTGGTGTCTGTTGACCTCGGTGGGGCGCGCCCATTTGCCAGCAGCAGTTTTAACTCAGTCTTTTCATTAAGGAATTGGGTGCTGGCAGAGGCAGGGAGCTGTAGTGTCTCTAGGTTAGGTAAAGAAGCAATGGTGCCTTGAGAATCAAGTCAGAGGCCTTTACAAATGTCTTGACTTGGTGTCCTTTTCTTTGTTTATTTTTAACAGATATCGCTGGAATAATATGCCTCGCCTAGAAAAAGTTTATCTAAAGAACAATGTTATGGGCCTCATATCCAGTGTAAGTACCTGCTGCCCCAGGCTGGTTTCTAAAATGTGAGAGCAAAAGGAAAAAATACTCCAGTTCATTAGCACAGAGGATCTGAATTCGGTTTTGCATTTCATTGCTTTTTTGCTTTGCGTCTCTGGTTGTTTCAGTGCTTTTCTCTGTCTTGTCAGGTGAATAGCCATGTTACCTCACATGACAGGAAGGTGTGAGGCTTGTGTAACATATATAAGGTACTTTTTTTTTCTTAGGAGGAAATTCTGCAACTATGGATGTTCTTATCCTTTGCAAAAGTGCTGAAGTCATTATCTTAGTCGTGTTTCTCTGTTGTTGTGATTGCTCTCGTGACCAAGTGACCTTCTTTTGAGGAGAATCCTTCTGGTTCCCAGAGTTTATTAGCTATGGATGCTTGGGAGCATAAGAGTGTCATCTAAGGTAGCTGCAATGGAGAGCTGCCAAATGTTGTGTTTTGTTTTGGTTTTAGTTTCTGTGGTTTAGAATGTTTGCAGGCACTGTGTTTCCCACGTCAGAGTTGCAGTTGCCTGATGCTTGCAGTTTTGTGTAACTGCCCCCTTTCTGTCACAGGGAACTCAGAGTATCCTGGAGGAGGAAAGTCACATTAAGGATGTGTTGTCTCGCATTGTGGTGGAGATGATCAAGCGTGAATGGCCTCAGCACTGGCCTGACATGCTAAAGGAGCTGGATACCCTCTCCAAGCAAGGGGTATGAAACACAGCTGTCTGTTCGTTTTTGCTTGCTCTTAGTATGGGGTTCACTCTTCCGTCATCCTGAGGCAAATCTAACTCACTCATGGTCAAGTGACACATGCTGGTGATGGACTCAAAAATCCTTGTAAGATTAAGCTATCCTGAGATGACTTTAGCAGAGAGAGGGCCATCCTGCTTTTTTATTTTCCCAACATTTGACCTGTGTCTTCATGCATGCTTGCTTTCTCTCCACATCTTTGAGCTAGTCTTCAGAGTTTTTAATGTTTAGACTGTGCTGATGGAGTGTATTTCACTTTGGGACATCAGGAAACTCAGACAGAACTGGTGATGTTCATCCTCCTACGTTTGGCAGAGGATGTGGTGACTTTTCAAACTCTACCTACCCAGCGGCGGCGAGATATCCAGCAAACCCTCACCCAGAACATGGAAAAGATCTTCAGCTTCCTGCTAACTGCCCTGCAGCAGAACGTCAGCAAGTACAGATGCATGGTAAGAGTCTCCTTCCCTTGGGTTTAGTCTGTGCTGGAGGCATTTAGGGATTGGGATGCAGCTCGCAAATTGCTGGGGAGGCAAGTGCAGAAACTGAAATCTGTTGCTGCTGCTCTGAGGTAGGGATCTGCTGTGGCCTGGGAAGCTGGTGCTGATGAGAGAGACTGAACACAAAAAAGAGTTGGCAGTGTTAGTGTTGGTACTTTGATTTTGCTAGTGTAAATGGCTTGAGTGGATGCGTGCTTGATCCATACTGTTGGAATGTGTGCTGGCACCAGGGTGTACGGCTTAGCAAAATGAGGGTGTGGTTGTGGCAAAAACAGGTAATTTGGAGTGGTTTGTGTGACACACAGCGGTTAAGAGATGCCATCCAGGAATCGTGTCTGCTCTCTCATGCTGCAGTGCTGTGCTTGAGGTGATGCACCAAAATGCATGAGTTTTGGTGTCTCAGCATGCTTCTGGGCCTCTGGTCCTTTTCTCCAAGAGCTCAAGTCAGGAAGCCCTTTCTTTGTCAAGTTGTAGAGAAGAATGCTCTTCTTTTTTTGTGTAAACAGACTTCTTTCCTGAGTTCTTACCTAGAATCAGAGATGTGCAGGTTGGTCACAATGGATGGTGAAGGGGAGTCTCTACCCCAGTCTGTTCCTGTGAAAAGGAAGTGGATTTGAGAGTGAAGCACAGTCGAGAAACCAAAGTAGAAATTAGTTGCTTAGTCATATCTCATATTCTTTTTTTCCATGAATTAAATTCCAGAGTTATATTAAATGTGAAACTGGGAAGCAGTGAAAAACCCTTTTTCTACCTGGCTTCTGTACACTTTCCTGATGCACTGTCAGGCTGAGCAACTCCCCCTGTAGAGCAGCGAGTTTTCTGTGCGGTTCATGGTGGTGGGAGGGTGACCCTTGTGTGTTTTGTAGTCTGGTTGAAATGCATTTCCAGGTAAGGTTTGCATTGCAATGCTTGAGGCTCTGAAGTGTGGCTGCTTCCGCTAACGGTGGAATCTTTCTGATTGGCAAGGTTGGAGCACCCCAGGAACAAGAAGTCCTCACCACTCCACAGGTTAGCAGATCTTTGGGCTATTTGTGCACAGGGTCAGTTCGGAGGGTTGGATGTTCGCCTGTCTGCGCACAGACTGGGGGAGCTGATGGGCAGGTCCCCAAGACCATAATAATGTGCGGTGCTTATAAGTATAATGAATTAATAGATAGATGTGTCTATCAGGTGGGTCGTATATGAAATGTTTGGGCCACAAGCTGATCAACTTAAAAATTTATCACTGCAATGAATAGTCCAAACCAAAACCTTGCAGTGGAAAGATATGCTTGTGGTGTCTTTGCATCTGAAAAACAAATCAGACCTGAGTATCTGAGGGACTTGTTTGCATTAGGCAAAAAGATGGTACAGGCAGTGCATCGTTGCTGTTAGGTGTCCTAGGCCTGGGAGTCAGGCTGTAGGTTGTTGCTCCAGCTTTCCAGCTGCCCCTCTGACCATGGACAAGTCACCCTTTCAGACCTGAATCTTAAAGGCCACCAGCATCTTTTCAGAGTCTGGCTTTTGGGTGTAAGATGCTCTTAAAAGGTCAAAAATTTCTTCCTTGGAAGCCTCCAAGAACTACCAAAATGCCTTTCCTTCTTGTCCCTTGTGTCTCCCTGGTGCCTGCTGACTGGAGTGTTATCTTTTGGATGAGAAGGGAATTGTGGCTTAACTTGCAATTCAGAGTTCTGTTGTCTTACCTGACTGGGGACTGCAGAGGTGACTTCGTTGGCTGCAGCAGTGTCCTGAGTGGGAGACTGATGCAGCCTCTTTTTTGGCTGTGTCCTTGAGGATAAGCCTGTCCAGCAGTGGCTGGGTGGAAGTGTGTGCTGTTCACTTACCCTCTCTTGTTTTCTTTTTCAGAAGACTGATTTGGCTCAGGAACCAAAGGTGAGTGGAGCTATCTGGGAGTTAGCTCATTTGTAATTCCTAAGATGAAGGTTACTTAGAACTAGGCTTTTCCCAGGCTTTCCAGTCTGTTGCCTGCAGTTTCATACAGATGGATTTGTTCACTCATAATACAAACCCCTTGAGAAGAGAGAAGTGAGGAGTGGCAGCAGAAGGGCCCAAATCTCTCACTTTCTCGGGGGGTTCTTGGTACTGTTATTCCAGGGAGTGGGTGGCTTTAGATGGGAGTTGGTGTTTTTCTCTGGCTCTGACCTCATGCCTCCTCTCTGTTCACAGGCCCAGGCAAACTGCCGTGTGGGGATAGCAGCACTCAACACTTTGGCTGGCTACATTGACTGGGTAGCCTTAAGCCATATCACAGCAGACAACTGCAAGCTCTTGGAGATGTTGTGTCTGCTCCTAAATGAGCCTGAACTCCAAGTTGGAGCAGCAGAGTGTCTCCTGATTGCTGTCAGCAGGAAAGTGAGTTCTTCCTCCCTGGCTCTTCTAGCTCCCCTTTATTTTTCTCCTATTCTACTATACAGTTCTTCAGATTGAGCAATGCTATCATCTTTGCCCTTTTATCTGAGAATCAAAATTTAAATTTGGCCGATTCTGTTAATGATATTTGGTGTGAGTGTCATGCCAGCACAATACATAGAGCAGGTGTTGGAACCCTCTCCGAATTCTGTGCTTGCATCTCCTTGCAGTTTGAACTTGCAGGTCCCCACTGGCCTTTTACCCCCCACTTCCTACAACTGTTAAGTGGAAAATAGTGTCATCAGCTGTGTCACCTGGCAGCTCAGAGAAATGACAGCAGGATCTGAACAGGTGATTTGGCCCATTCATTCTCAAGCAGCTGACTGTTAAGGCTGAGTGTTTATCAGCTGCCTGTAACTAGCCAGTCTTCTGTGGATAAGAGATAATATCTCTGGGTCAGTTTTGCTGTTTAAAGTTCCTATGGTGGTGTTGCTTGGAGAATTTTTTTTAGATTAGATACCTTGGAATTTTGGCAAGTTTTTACTTAAATCATGTGTGGACTGTAAGCCTCTCCCCAGCTGGAAGGAAAACTGTGACTCTCCTAATTTTGCTTGCAGATGGAAATAAATATTTATGTAGATGGGAATAAATAGTGATGTTCTAATTGAGGCATGTGATGTGTTTTGTGCGTAGGGTAAGCTGGAGGATCGGAAGCCTCTGATGGTCTTGTTTGGAGATGTTGCCATGCACTGCATCCTCTCTGCTGCCCAGTGAGTACCGTGGTGCTGCTGTGATTTCACACAAAACTGCATACAAATGGCTTTGTAGGTGCAAAAGATACTGCTGCTTAACCAAAGGAAGCGGGCACTGGATAGGAGAGAACAAAACCACCATTTCTTTTGCAAAACCTGGAAAACCAGGGATTTTTTTTAAAACCCATAATTGAAGGACAAAGAGGTGTAAATATCACAGCTTCCCCAGCTTTCAGTTTTAGCCTTAAACTGATCAGGAGGAGGGATTCTTTCAAAGAGCAATTTCAGAGGTTTTACGTGCCAATAAAGCAGTACTTCTTGATAATAGCAAAGAAAATCCCACTGTGATAAAATCAAATTGCTCTAGTCCTCTTTTCATCTGCAAGATAGACAACAGTGTGCCTGTCACCTACAGCATGAGTAACTGTGATCCTGTTTTTCCCCCCTTCCCTCATTCCCAGGACAGCAGATGGAGAAGGCCTGGTGGAGAAGCACTATGTTTTCTTGAAGAGACTTTGCCAAGTTTTGTGCGCATTGGGCAGCCAGCTATGTGCGTTGCTAGTAAGTCTTTACTAATACCAGCAGCAACCCTGGCAGGGCTAGTTTTTAGGGCTGAGGCTTGAGGCAACCCTGACCTAAGGTAGGACCAGGGTTCTCTCTGCACATTTGGCAGTTGTAGGGTTATCTCCATGCATTTTGAAAAGGCAAAAATGGCTCTGCTTTTAAGTGGGATAATTGTATCTTGCTGAGTCATAGGAATGTAGACCGGAGGGACCCTGACTGATGCTGGGGCTTTGCTGTCATCAAGAACCATTTCCTATAACCTCTGTAAAATGCTGAGCTTCACTGAAAATTGGTCAGGTTTTTAGCTGACTACTGCTACAGAAAACCTAGTTCAGGAAAATACTCTTCTATTGGATGCCTTTTAAATTGCCCAGTAGAAATAACTCAGAGAGTATACCTGTCTGTTCTTTTACCAAGACTCTCTCAAGCTGAAGGAAGAAACGGGTTTTGTTCCTGCTGTTTCTCTTTGTAATGCTTTGTGTCAATGTTGAGATGAAGATGCAGATTCATACCATTGATACCATGCTGGTGCTGAATTCCCACTCCATCCATTCAGCTCAGTGCTTCTACAGTAAAGAGGGCAGGCTTGTGGAGAGATGGTGTTTGTGGGGAGATGGAAGCAACCAGCCGGTAAAAGTTATAGGGCAAAGTAAAGTCTTATAGGGAGGTAAAGGGAAAAACAAAACCAACCTTTGAGAATTCATTCCTAAAAAGAATGGACAGCATACAGGGTGCATTACTACTTCCAGTGACTCCACTTTCTGTAAGGCAGTAGGAGCTGTTAATCCATAATGAAGTAATGAGATGGAGTTTGCTGATTCAGATTCACTTGGGAGAGGCAGCACTGAGCTGTAGCACCGGGTCATATTATGATTGGGCACCAGGTCACGTTATAATTTGTGAGAAGCAGCAAAACCTTGAATTTATGACTCTGGGAAAAACTTAATTTCCTGACAAACTTCCAAGAAAGTTCCTGGTTACCCACATGTTAAATACACAAAACATTTGGAGAAATCGAGTGGAATTATCTGGATGTATTTTCTTGTGAAATTATTCTGTTTGAATTGCACTACTTTGGTACCACTGGGTGGGTTTGACCCAATAGGAGTAAAATTGTGTCTCACGGCAGCAGCAGCAGTGGTTGTGAATTTGGTTTTAAGGGAACTCTACTATCTGACAAGTCACCCTTTACTCTTGAATGAGGGTGGCGGTGTCTCCAGCACCTTCAGGCTGGTCAGCAGAACTTGATGCTCCTTGGGCTATACTGGTTTCAGAAAAAAATCAGTTGTTCAGTGTTTCTGTCTCTGCTCCTTTACAGTCTATGGCCTTGGATGTAGTGCTCCTGCTTTACCCTGAAACATACCATTTGTGAGCCCAGCCTGCCATAAAGTTAGTATTTTGTCTGAAATACTTCATGTTCCTCATAGGGCTCAGATTGTGATGTGGAAACGCCGGCCAACTTTGGAAAATACCTTGAGTCATTTTTAGCCTTCACAACCCATCCCAGCCAGGTATGTAAAGGGCTGAAAGTCTCACGTGTCTCTATGTGTGTGAATGCATGATTGAGCTAGCCTGTAGAAAACTGCAGAACTTCAGCTGCTACATATTGCTCTCTAGGCTCTCCATTTCAGCTGAAGGCCTGGAAGGCAGAGTGTTTTCTACTCCATTAGCACCCCATCAGGAGCAGTGCCTGACACAGAGATACTGAGTAGAAAATGTAGAATTTGCAACCAGCCTTAGTATTAAGAGATTTTTGGCTTCCTGGGAATTTGGGGTATGCCTTCAAGGTACCTTGGCCTCAACTTAAAAGTCAGTATAATTTGCTGTTGCTTTCTGATAGCAACGCCTAATATTAGCAGTGGAAATTCCAGCACTGAAATCCTCCTCTGCCCCTCTCTTTTCTCTCTTCTTCCCCCAGTTTCTGCGCTCTTCCACCCAGATCACATGGGGAGCCCTGTTTCGGCATGAAGTTCTGTCTCATGACCCTTTGTTGCTGGCTGTCGTTCCCAAGTATCTCCGTGCATCTATGACCAACCTAGTGAAGGTATGTGGGAGTCACAGTTTGGTGGTTGTGAGAAGGTGCCTGGGTGAGCGTGGGCTGTGGGTCATGGGGGAGAAACTATGTTTTTGTTGTGTCACGGCCAGACATGATTTCCGGGCTGCTGAGCACACAGTTGTATCTCGGTTTTATTGTCTGCTCCTTGCCTCCAGCCTTCATCTCCTTGAAGCTGGTGTTAGCTGTGATGGGTGACTTCTCTTCCATCCTGACCTTTTCCACTTTGTCTTCAGGTGGGCTTTCCTTCCAAAGCAGACAGCCCCAGTTGTGAATACTCCCGTTTTGATTTTGATAGTGATGAGGACTTCAATGCCTTCTTCAACTGTAAGTTGCCATGACCCTTTGTGCATTCTGTTGCCTGTGCCTTTCTTCCTGCTTTCAGTCGGTGGCCGAGCTTTAAGCCTACCGTATTGGATTGGCAGCTTCCATTTATGTCTCAACCTTTTCAGCCTGGATCTTGGAGTAAATTAAGTTAGGATTTTCCTGGGGCAGCCCCTGTGTTTATTTTACTATTTGCTGTTGCTTTGCTTGCTGGTCAGGTAGATGACCTAATAGCATTCTGGTGTCAAAGCAAATATGTCTTTTGGTCACCTACAGGAGGAAATCAAACAGCCTCAAGTCATGCTTAGGTTAGGAGAGGAAGGTAGTTCACAAAAGACTTTAGATGTCATTCCAGAAAGAAAATCTGTCTTGGCCCTGGTAAGAAGCTTCTGGCTTAGTACCAATAGCTAGAGTTGAGCAAATAAAATAGCCAGATTTAATCATGATCCTAAACCAGCACCGGATATTAGTGATTTTACTTTTTCTTTCATTTTGTATTTTTCTTCCCAGAACGGAAGTTGGTTCTCACTGGCTGGTGTAGTTATCCTGGGAGGATACATTGAATAAATTACATAAATTTTTACTTTCTACATTTATGTCTGAAAATTTAAATGTTGTATTTTTTATTGCTTACTAGATAGTTTATTTTTTCCTTACTGTAATAAATTTGTTTGGGTAGAAATCATAAAGTAGCTAAATGCACAAAGCCAGAATCTGATATAGTTTTATAGGGTTAAGTTACATTGAAGACATTACATATATAAGAAAATATAACTAGTTTGAAACACAAAATAAAATTACTTGGCAGCACAACTTTATTAAACAATGCAAGTTGCATTCGTGTAGTCAGCAGAGCTGATTCTTTTGTGTGGTCATGCACTGGAATATTTTGGAATAAACGAAATTCCTGTTCTGTACTTTGCTTTTAGTATCTTTGAAATTGAAAACAAGGCAGCTGGGGTTTTGAGTTCACATTTGTTTGTCATTACTTGAATAGTCTAGGAAGTGTGTTTAGCTGAAGGAAGTGGTAGTGATCTAATGCTGGTTTTTAATCTCAGTATCCCAAGATGCTTTGTAAGCAGCAGATGTTTATAGTTTGAAGAATATTTTAAATGAAGAATAGAGGCTTAATTGTAGTAAATCTGGTTTGGCATAGGTTTTCATAATTCATGCTGTGTTTTAATTGTACTTTTTTTAATGTTAGTCCACTTAAATCACTTCAAAAATTGCCCATCCCGTTGTACCTGCTTTCCTGTTTGTGTATCTGTGCCCACTACACAGCTGTTGCCAAAGCAAGAGTCCATTATGTTCATGGGTCTGCAAAATTTGCAGCATCAGCTGGTTTCTTGGTGTCTGATTTTTCCTGCAGCTTTCCGAGCCCAACAAGGAGAGGTGATGAGGATGGCTTGTCGTCTGGACCCTCTAACTGGCTTCCAAATGGCTGGTGAATGGCTGAAGTACCAGCTCACAGCTCCTGTTGACACTGGACCCATGAACTGTAGGTTACCTGAAAAAAAATAGGGATATGGGATTTGTTTTTTAATTAAAGCCAAGAAGAAACTTCTTGACCTTTTTTTTCCATGTTCTTGGAGTTTTTTAAGTGGTAGCCAAGACTCCGTGCTAGATTTTCAGGCTTTTAAGGTTTCTGCAAGTTAAAAGCAAAACCAAGTCAAACCCACCCCTTCACTAATTTATCCCTTTAGAGTCTACATATGAAATAACTAATGTAAAGCCCCTGGCTCCTCCTTTTCTACCCCCGAATCTGTCTGCAGAACAGGTACAGCTGTCCCTCTGATACAACTTTACAATTATTTTGGCCATTTTATCTCTGTAACATATTGATTATTTTTATTAGGGAAGTTAGGCCTATCTGGCAAATCCCTTGTCATTCACCTTGCTTTCCTGCTGTGAAGGGAGGCTGCGTGGTGCTCTGCAAAGTCACACCGAGGGCAGGCTTGCCTGCAGTGCTGAGTCTGGGCACATGGTCTCCCTTCTTTTCCCTTCTGTGATTTGTTCATATTGCTCTGCATAGTACCTCAAAGACTTACGTCTCAGGAGCCTTCACTTGGATGAAGCAAATCACGCTGGATTACCTTAATTGCTCCCAGTGCATCCCTGCCAGGCATCTGCAGGGAGAGCTGTGTGCTCTAAATGCTTGTGAGTGCTAAGGTGTTGCAGCACAGGAACTTACCAGGCTGCTGTTGAGGAGCATGGTGAGAGCTCCAGTGTTCTCTTCCTTTCAGCTAAGACAGGCGAAGGTCTCTGCTCCATCTTCTCTCCATCCTTTGTGCAGTGGGATGCCATGACCTTCTTCTCGGAGAGCGTCATCAGCCAGATGTTTCGAACCATGGATAAAGATGTATGTGTATCCCATGCTCCTGCCTTCTCTCCTGGCTTCTTCTGGGTCAACACCAGTGGGTTTTTGCACTTATGTTATCCTCGAGCAGTTTGTAGTTAACTGGTTACTTCCATGCAAAACCCAGATTGTTTGGTGAGCCATCCTTGTGAGGAATAATGACCCTTCTTTTGATGAGGCCAAACTCATACTGGCATGTCTTAGTTCTGGACACTGTGGGATTAGAAGTCACAGGAGAGTGTTCAGGTGACATGCTTTGACATAGTGCCTTGCTAGAGGAGAAGATACTGCTTAAGGAAAATTTTCTTGAGTTTATTTAATTATCCTCTAACTAGATTTTTAATTTGTTTTTTTAAATGAGAGGAACTTACGCCCACAGAGTAGGAGATCAGAAGCATTTTCTCTCTGCATTTTATTCAACAGACGGCGAATCAGAAGGATAAGTTTGATGTAGACTGACTTGATTTTTTTATTACATTAAGCTGCTCATTCACTCATCAGTCTAATCACAGTAGAATAATTATGTGGGTCAATACAGTTGGTTAAGCACGGAATCCGTTGGACAAAGTCAAGAGGAGAATTGGGAGACAGACTGAGAGAGGAAATTTGCCTTTCCCAGAGGTGCAAGCAGTATTACAGGGACTAGAGACTGATGTCTCAAGACTGCCCTATCAGCAGTGGCAATGCTGCTGTCCTTTTTCCCTTACCCTTTTTCCTAGGTTATGTAGGAAGTATACTACAGGTTGAAGTACTGAGTGTTGCCTCCCTTTTTCTTTCCTTCTTTTTTTTGCTACCTTTGTAGGAAATCCCAGTGAATGATGGCATAGATCTGCTGCAGCTTGTCCTTAATTTTGAAACAAAAGATCCTCTCATCCTGTCCTGTGTGCTCACCAATGTCTCTGCTCTCTTTCCATTTGTTACTTACCGACCAGAATACCTCCCGCAAGTACTTTCCAAGGTGAGTATGTGCAGACCCTGCTAAAATCACATCAGCTTTTTGTGGTGCAGGGCTCTTGGACTAAACTGCAGGAGTCAATCCTCTTGGTGTTGCTGTCAGGGAAGGACTATCCTTCATGTTAAAGATGGGAGAAACCGAGTGGTTTCTCTTGTGAGGCTTGTCACAAGAAGCGTAGCAATGGGGAACAAAGACACACAGACCTCCTTGCTTGTCTTGAAGAAGATCGTTTATTGTAACGAACGGAGCCCTTTTATGTTCTGAACTTAACCCAAACAAGCACTCACTGGCTGCCTGCCACTGCAGGGTCACTGTTCACATGTCCCTTTACCCAGCCAGCTCTCTGACCATGTGGTGTCCATGCGCCTCCCCAGCTGATCACTGCCTCATGCACGAGGCAAGCTCATGCCAGCCATACAGCCTCGTCTCTGCTCACAGGACCTGGTTTGTATCTCACTGTTAGCTAAACCTTTCCCAGAGTGCTTTCTGTTGAGCTAGGGTGAAGAGGATTTCTTGTCACCCATGAAGAAGAGTAATTCCAATTAACCCAAATTTTGCAGTTCTTAGCCTTAAATCTTATTATTAAGGTCATGGTCTGGCCATGTTTTATTTCAAGGCCTCACTGTATTGATGATTCATCTTTCGGCTTACTTGGGGGTTCTTCACTAACTTAGGTGTTCTTCACTAACTTCAGTGAAATTGCACTAAAATCTTCATTACCTATTCCTTGAGCTCAGACAGATGTGAGTGCTAAATACTAACAAATGATATGAGTTTTTTGGTTTTTCCTCCCTTTTCTCACAGCTGTTTGCTTCAGTTACCTTTGAAGTTGTAGAAGAAAGTAAGGTACGTCTGAATTATTATCTACTAATGAGCTGTAACAGTTGAGTCAAATCATATTCTAGTGGAGAGAGCATGCTGAGTCTGAAGACTCTGGTGTAGCAGGCTTCTCAAGTATAGTTCTGCTCCTGAGAAAGCTGGTGCGTCTAGATACTGCTGATCTCTGTGGCTGACATAGCCCACTAGGCTTTGGCTCACAAGCTTAGAAGGCCACAGGCGTGCTCTAAGGCCAGTACACTTAGTTCTCCAGTCAATGCTGGCCTTCCTGAGAGTGAAATCCCTTCATTAGCTCTGGGTATTGTTTCAGTACTTGGTTTACATGGCTCTGAAAGGTGGCTGTAAACCTGCCAGTTACCTCAGGAGTGCTTGGAGTCTTGAAATAGTGAGTAAGAGCCATGGCATCCTCACTCCTGAAGTACAGCTTGTTTGAACATGGACTTTTTGAGTTGACTGCTGCTTCAGAGGAAATTTGGTTGCTGCATGATTGTTTGGAGGGAGAGGGGAGGCATGGAAATGTTTTTTTGATCTGTGCTCAACAACACAGAAAACTATATATAATGAATTTGTCTTTTGAAGATACCCTGCATTTGGCTGAACTTTTTCTTTTGTTGCATTGAAGTTTGTTGTGTCTGTCCAGGCTCCTAGAACTCGAGCAGTGAAGAATGTGAGAAGGCATGCATGCTCCTCAATCATAAAGATGTGCCGAGATTACCCTCAGCTTGTCCTGGTATGTAAACCCAACTCTGTCATGAAGAGTTTTGCCTGTTTCAGTTGGATTTTGTGAGATCTTCAGCTTCCTTGGCTACAGCCTCTGCTTTTCTTGCAAGAAACATTGCTGCTGCACAAATGGCAAACTGGTTCATTCCCTGTACCTCTTTTCTTCCCCGCTGAAAAATTTTCTGCCTGACAAGTTGAATTGTAGATTGATGAGTTAAATGTAAAAGGGATGAGGAGGAGGAGGATACAAGCAGCACTGCATCGCTTTTATGGGAATGTTTGCTGAATGTCCATGTTACCACCTGTGATGGTCTCAGTTGATTCCTTAGCTGAAGATACTAGCATGGCTAATCACTAGATTTTCTTCAGTTATTTAACAGAATATAGGAGGAAAAGGAGAGTATTTGTTTTCTGGGTGAGCTTGAGGAGATTAGAAGACAAATACGTTTCAGTTCCATGAGCTGTGTTTTGTTTGCTTTGCTGAAGTAAACAGTCACTGCTTGCAACATGTATAGCTCTGAAGTCCTTTCTTTAGGGGTGTTTCTGTGGAGTGGGATCTAGGATTATGGGAGGACCATAGGACATTGCTAATTTAAACAAAGACTTTTTTAAAGGATGTTAATTAAGGTAATTTAGAGGTTCCAGTCTGCGTTCCGCAATTGATGCTAAGAACTAATGGATTGGGTTTTGTTCCACTTTATTGGTCCTTGAGCTTTAGCTGTCTCTTTCCCATGGCCAGCCAGACATCCTCACTGGAAGAGCCAAGGACCCAGAGTTGCCCCAAAAAGATGTTCAGGGGACCTTGCTGGAGGGGATGATTGCTGATGCTTATACAAAATTTTGGGTAGATGTGGTGGCAACTGGAGAAGGAAGGGAAGAAATGCAAGGATTCCTGTGGCGCTCGTAGTAACCATATCAGTTGTTACTTATCGCGAGCAAAGAGATGGAGGAATCCTAAGTCTGGCCAAAGAAGCAAGGTGCTTTCTGTGAGCAAATAAAAGCACAACTATTTTGAGGTGTGGCACTGCTTTAAGGGATATGACTGCCTAGGGAGAGATTTCCTCTTCTTAGTTCAGTCATTCTGGAGAATTAGAGTAAAATGGATGCAGGATAATGATAGAGGGGTAGAGAAGAATAGAAGTTCTCTTAGACTGAACATACAGAGAAACTTGAGTGTGAGTAGATGGCTGTGTTGAGGAAAGGCAACAGACATGTTCCTCCAGCTGTACAGTACACCCCTTCTCTACCTCTCCCAGTGACCCTCCTCCATACCAAATGTGTGACACTTTTCCACTTGGATGTGTTTTCTAGCCAAACTTTGAGATGTTGTACAACCATGTGAAACAGCTGCTGTCAAATGAGCTACTTCTGACGCAGATGGAGAAGTGTGCTCTTATGGAGGCCCTTGTCCTCATCAGCAACCAGTTTAAGGACTATGAGCGACAGAAAGCTTTCCTGGAGGAGCTCATGGCTCCTGTGGCTGGCTTATGGCTCTCCCCAGAGATGCAGAGGTATGGGTCATTTTTTTTTATGGGTCATTTCTTCTCCAGCTTTGAGGTGGAGGTGTTGAGGAGGTAATGCCGTGCCCGGTAAGGGAACACACAAGCCATAGGAGGGTGGTGGGCTGCCTCCTGACCTCCTGTGCTGTGGGCAGTCGTTGTGATAATAGCTCTTCTACAGTTCAGAAACTGCCAACAGCCTAAATGCTGCTTGCTGAAAATCGCTGGGAAGGAGTCATTTAAGGTCATAAAGGAACATTCCCCAGCATGCTCAAAGCATTTGCAGAAAATGAGAAATAAAAGATATCCTTGCTCATCCCCAGGAGAAGGTAGGAAGCTAAGTTACCAAAGCTGAGATGTCTTGCAGCTCTGGGTAGCAGGGCATGCACAAGCGTTTTCCCAGCAGGGCTACCTTCATAAGAGATTTGAATCTTTTAGATCCCCAAAGCCCAGGAGAACTGATAATGTTTGGAGAGTGTACACATCTCTGGTGCTTTTTAATCATGTTCCCACGTACAGGATGGAGCACTACCTAGCCTCTCTAGCCTGCTCTGTATTTGTTAGGTGTTTATTGCCAGTGCAAAGCTCTGCTTAAATTCCCTGGTACAAACAATAATCCTGTTTCTGTCTTTTGCTGCTGCCAGAGTCCTCTCAGATCCTGAAGCCTTTATATCCTACGTGGGTGCAGACAATAAAATTGCCGATCCAGTCTTGGAAGATCCTAGTGGCCTGAACCGGTCTAGAGTGAGTATCATTACCAGGAGAGGTGTAATTGTTACTGAAAGGAGACCTGCCTCCCTCCATGCCCCATTTCTCTTGTGACTGCGCACAAGGTCTCCTGATCATGTACTTTAGAGTGCAGATCAATAGGTTTGTCAGAGTGCAGAATAACAGGCTGGCCTTTGCTCTTTGGGCTACATTAAAGAGCATGCAGGCCACGCAAAACCACATTATTTATCAGAGTGAAGCACACTGTTTCCTACTTGTTTATTGGAGTTTGGTTTTGGAGAAGCAGTTGATTTACATGATTTTTGGAAATATGGCACAGTGAATTGTGCTTTCTGAACCAGGCAGTATGGAAAACATCATGCTCAGGCTGCAACACAGAATATAATTAAAATTCATCTGAGGATATTTGCATTATTGTGAAGTCATCACTTGGACTGCAGAGTTGCTGTCCTTAGATCTGTAGAAGACACTGAAATGTAGTCCACAGAGATGTGCTTGTGATTTGGGGCGAATGCAGTTTGACCACTGTGTCATCTTGTATCCTGCGTCTGTCCCAGCCCATAAAGGACATAAGGAACTGATGGTCTAGACCCTTGCTTTTAGCAGCCTGCCTGGCTGCTTGCATACTCTTGAGACCGTATGCATTGGTGCTTTGTCTGATAGTGAATTCCTGGGCCATCCTGCCATGGCCAGGGCTCTCTGAAGGTGATGCAATATAGCATGGTCATTTGCTGCATTTTCCTGACAGCAGTCTCACCAGAGTTTGTTCCTATCACAGGTTAGGCTGACTGTAGAACATTCCCTTTGAGATGGGATGATGATGTGTTTCTCTGAAAACCTGTTGATTCGGACTGATCTGGCTAAGAAATGCTTTCTCCACATCTCTTGCTGCAGATAAGCTTTTGTGTGTACACCATTTTGGGAGTTGTGAAACGAGCTCGTTGGCCTGCTGCTACTGAAGAGGCAAAAGCCGGAGGATTCTTTTTGGGATACCTGCCCAGTGGAACTCCAATGTACCGTAATCCCTGCACTGAGCAGGTCCTGAAGCTTTTTGACAATTTACTTGCTCTAATAAGGTGGGTCAAGTTGACTTGAAATCATTTATGTTGTCTTATAAATCTCTGAAAGCCAAACTGTGATAAATACATGGAATGCTCAGAGCATGTTTGCCCAGTGAAGCCAGTGGGAACACAGGCTGGTGCCGGTGCCCAAGTACTGTTCCTGACTGTTCGCAGTGGGGAATGGCACTGGGGAAACTGGTGCCTTCTGAATGTTCATTGGCCTGGCCTACAAGAGGCCATCAAAGCTAATGGGAGCTTGTGCTGGGGTTGCCTCCCCCACCTCCCCTGCTATAGTTCTGCCACCCAGTTAATGATTTCTCAACTAACATCTCTGCTCTGCCTTCAGCCCCTACAAGGCCACCTCTCCCATCACCACCAGCGCAGTCCCAGCTCTCATCACATCCTGTTTGCGCTGTTCTCTCTTCAGTGTTAAATTAAGCTGGCTTTGCTGAACATGAGCAGCAGCCTCCTGAAGCACTGTCTGCTATTGGAATCAGTGGATGCATACTCTCAGGCTGTTGCTACCATGCAGTGCCTCTCTGTGTGTCACTGGTGTTGTGAAGGCCTGGGGCAGCCAGGGGAGGGAGCAAGAGAAGGTGGAAAAGGGAAATCCTGAATAACACAGTTCCCAGAATTATAGAGGAGAAGTCTCTCTCAGGGTAACTCCTGACACTGGGATTTTGCCAGACTTATGGGACAATGTTGTTAGATAACATGTTACATGCTTGAAAACTTAATGCTCTGTCCTTGGCAGGGGCCTTTTGAGAAAGAGCTTTTTAAGATCCACGTTTGAGCTCCCAGGTTTGTAAGGGAAGCAGCACTGTTACCTGAGCTCTGTCTAGTCAAGTATGTTTAGTAGTCTCTGAGCTCAGGAATGTGCTGCTTCCAGGGAGAATCAACATGCTGGACTGTTGGGACAAGCACAGGCTGTCTTGGCCCGTGCTTGCAGTGTTTCTCATCACCAAGCTCTGTGTAGCACAGTGTGTGGTACTTCAGCCCGTGACCAGGTAGAGCTGCAGAGCTGTGCTTGAAGTGTTTTTGCCTTTTATCCTGGAAGGCTGAAGATCCTATTGATGAGCTTTCAGGAGAGGTTAGGTAAAGTAGAGTTGCCTTGAGTAGCAGTAGCCTTATGCTGTTTCCAGTGCCTGCTACGTGTCATATTGTGCAAGACCAACTAAACCAGTGCCCAAGGTCTGAACAGGCTGCAACAGACACTTTTTCCTCGTGCAGTCGATGTTCCTGCCAGAACTTGTGCCTTAGTAAAATCACTTGGGATCTCTGTTAAAACAAGCTTAGGAAACTGTCATCCAACTTTCACTACTTGACTTCCGTGAAGAAGCACAAACTGTGTGCCTGGCTGTTTACCACCTCCGAGAGAACACGTCAGCTATGTTCTATGTCCAGTGTGTAAAGGAAGAGGCTCTATGGCTCGCTTGGGGTTTTTTTGAGATAATGCATCTGTGTTGCTCAAGCCTCTCACCTGCAGACCAAAATATTTTCTGAGTACATGGTAGTAACATACATGGAGAAACCTGTACTTCACTCAGAGGTACTTGTCCTTTTCTTAAGGCTGGATGCTACAACAAGAACTAATGAATGATGTATTAAGAACAATAGATCTTTATGCTTCATATTTTTCCATTGCTGCTGCTGGATACATAGGCCTCTGTTTGACAACTGCAAGCTCATAGTTTTTCAGTGCAAGTGTTGATGATGATGCTTACGTCTTTTTGGCAAAGCTGGATCTTGTGCTGTGGAGCCCCTGTTGTGTTCTTTGCTGACCTCAGGTGCCTTTTCCATGTATGTCTTCCTCAGGCCCTCTTTAATATGGATCCCACAGGAGAATATGGAATCTGTAGCCGCCTGTCAGCAGGCAGGATGTACGGGGAAATGAGGAAGGCTGCCTGGCAGGAAAGCTGCCTGTGTTGAGGATGCCTTCAGGGACATAGTTGCGTTACTGCCTGGGGATGGATGCTTCTCTTAGATCTGTGCCATTAGGCAGCTCTCTGTAGGGATAAGCAACATCCAGTGTTGGCCATGTGCTTATGTGGGACAGAGATGTGGAGGTCTCTGCAGGCTGTGTTGGTTTCTGTGTGAGCAGATCTGCAAGTAGCAGTAGCATGAATCCTGCTGAGCAGCTGAACTGAGCACCAAATCAGGCACCAGTGTGCAATAAAAGGGGGGTTTGCAGGCTGAGCAGGTGGGCCCGCTGCTCTCTGGATAGTGTGTGGCATTCTGCTGCTGTGTTAGCAGACAGAAGCAGTGAGAGCTGTTAAGCCTTTGGGCCTTTGCCAGGGTGGCAGGTAGCTTGGAGGTAGGTCATGGGTGAGATCAAAGAACTGAGAAGAACAAGGTAGTCCAGGTAATGGAAAAACAAGTTAGTTTCGAGTGGCATCTTACTGTGCCTACCTGTATTTGTCTCTGTGTTGGTAGCTGTATTTAATAAATTGTTTTGAGGTTGCTTTATTAACCCCTGCTTGCAGTTTTCAGAGTAATGATTCTCCTCTCCCCTGTGGTACCTCATTTCATTTAGGTGCTTTCTAGCTTCTGGCTTGAAATGTTCACTCCTGAATTTAAACCCAAATCATGATTCTCAGCCACCTTGGTGTGTTTCTGCAGTCAGTAGCTGCATGACTTGATTGGTGCAGAGCCTCTATTGTGCTGGGATTTGCTTGTGTTTTGTTAAAAATTAAATGCTCAGGCTCAGCAAATGCTTTGCTTAGACAAAGGCTTTTTTGGAAGTCCTGATGACGAGATGCTGACATTGCCAAAGCATTAATGCCAGTGAAAGAATTCTTGGGTAGACATGGATGCTGTAGACATTTTCATTGTAGACAGCTCCAGCTTTGGAAAAAGATTCTTCAATCATGGACTGTCCTAAAGGACTCATCTTCTGGTTTACAAGCCCTTCTCTCTAGGCATCAGATACTCTTTCTAGCAGAGCTGTGACCATCCCTGAAAATCCCCCAAGTCCTGCCATGTCCTTTGCTTGTCTTTTCTAAAGCATAAATGTCTCTTGAAATTAGTTCTACTGTTTTCCTGTGTGTGGGGTGCCCAGGAGTGCTGATAGTCTCAGCTGGAACGTGCCTAGGGGCTACATCATCATATATGAGGGCTGTTGGATGCCTTTTTGACTCCCATGGGGAGTGGGTGGTTGGCCATTTTCTCTCCATTCCCACTGGGAACTTGCTAAAGTATTAAGACAGCTTGGCCTGTGAGTGAATATCTGCCTCCCAACTCTCAGACTTAAGAAAATGCTTCAAGGACTCTGGAACAGCTAAGGACTGTGACCACACCTTCAGGATATGACTGTCTGGCCTGTCCTGCCGGAGTTAATGCAGTGTGATTTCAGGGTTCGCCTTTGCAATTCCACAGTCCCTGCATTTGCCCCACTGGCCTTGTGCCCAGTGTGAGGCAAAACCAACATTGGCATGGAGTGGGCAGGAGACATACAAGAGATTATTTTAGTAGCTACGTTTCAAGATAGCCTCAAGCAGAAATTTACAGCTTTTTGAGTCAGTGGGGCAACATTAACCAGTGTGGAAGCTGCGCTGTTCCCTGGCCCTTCTTGGAAAAACGGAATCAGCTTGTGCCCCTTTGAGGCGTGTTGCATGGTGTTAGATCCAGCCCAGAATGAGAGTATGAGTCATGAAGAAGTCATTTGTGTAGCTCTTTCTTATGAAGTTCACATACTTGCCTGCCTCACGTGCAGTGAGCAGGGAAGTATTTAACACTTGCAGAGAGAAACAAGATAGTTGTGGTTTTGGAGCTTTCTGCAAGTGCAGGCAGACATCACTGCATCAGTGTTGCCAGAATTATAAACATAGACCTTAAATAAAAAAACAAAAAACAATCATTAATACATGAGTGAAAGCTGAGACTCTGGAGAACATCCTGAGGTCTGTCCACCGTCCCTTCCCCCAGCCATTCCCATGTACCCCCTGCTTTGGGAAATGCTGCTCGAGGGGAAGATACTGAGTTGCCCTTGATCACCTCTAGCAGCAGGTACAATGGCATTGCAGTTTTGGAGGAGGCTGCAGGATTTGTGCTGTGTGCAGCTGGCGACACCCAGAGTGGAGGTCTGAGGTCTCAAAGGAGAGAGGTAGGTGAGAGAGACACCCCTGCCGAGTCCAGCTCTGAGTGTCAGTACCCGGGCTAAGAGAGGGGACCTATTTTGGCCCGGATGGCAAGAACCAGCCAGCCATGGCTGAATTGGTGTCCCTTGCGGACAGCTGACCATGGCCACTTCCTATGATGTGGAATTGTTCCCAGCTGGATGTGTTGTCTGGGGGCACATGTGCCTGCCATGAGTAACATCTGATCAGACCGATGTTCTCACTAGAGTCCCTCCAATGCCACCTGCCATTCTGGGGACTGTGACCCATCCCTGTGGGGCAGTGTGTGTATTTTGGAGCTGAAACAGCCCCTCACTCTGCAGGGGCCTTAGGTGCAGAAGATCTTTTCAGATGACAGAATCCATGTCTTGTCAGTTTTAAAAATACATTCTCTGATCCCTTTGGCCAAGCTAATAAGTTGTTCCCAGCATCATCTGGAGAATTGCTGGGAGTTTTTACTGCCGGTGCTTGCAAGGGGTGGGATGAACTGAAATAAGTGGAAAGGGCAGCCAGGAGATTCAGGACATGAGGTGGAGTCACTCCATGTCTCTGTTGGGTCAGCTTCCCCAGTATTTTTGCTGGTGGGGAAGGGGGATCCCATGCACACGTGCTTGGTCTCACCTTCCTCATCATCTGCCTCAGAAGAGCTGTCCACAAGCTGAAGGAGAGGATCCCACTGTCAAGGGCAAAAGGGAGTTGACTTACATGGAGTGTAAACCAAGTGCTCTTCTGTTTCAGGACTCACAACAACCTCTACATGCCAGAGATGGTGGCTAGGCTGGGGGATACATTTGCAAAGGCCTTGGACATGCTGGAGGTGGAGAAGAATGCCATTCTAGGTAAGAAGCTTCTCTTCAGGAGGAATGTGTGGGCAAATTCTTAGAGGTATTTGAGTTAGTGATGAGTCCGTAACAGTGGAAGTGAAATAGGGCTGGAGGACCAGCTTCTTCATAGTATTTGCAGCTCTGCTGTAATTTGAGCCAGCTGAAACTAAGACATTAAATAAGCTATTGGTCTCAGAAACATTGATTTCTTCTGCATGAATTGAAGGGTACCCTACCAAACTGCTTATCCCATCTGTGGGATGGTGTTGGTCTCTGCAGCATGGCATTTTAGGCTGCAGAGGCTGGAGGGTGCTGTAATTGTCTGCCTTTGAGCAGAATTAGTGCTCAGAAGGAACCCTGAGTGCTCGTGCAGAGACCTGTCCTGAAGGGCAAGAGCCAAGTTGTGCAGTGTGGCCCTGGCATTTGTTTCTAGACAGCATACTAGAAAGAGGCCTTTGGAACCTTCTTAAAACAGGTTTAAGCTTGTGAACACAAAAGCCTTTCCAGCCAAGCAGAAGTTGGTGGCCTTGTGGATAAAGTGTGGATCATGACTTTGTAAACTGGGGTTTAATTTCAGGTTCTGACAGACATTGAAATATTTTGGGGAAGTTGCTTTGTCTTTCTTTCTCCATTTCTTATCTATAAAATGAGGACATGCTTCCTTTACCTGTTTTCTCTGACTTTAAACTCTCTTTCTGTGAACCCCTGCACATAAAGCAGCAGGGCCTTGATCTCTGCTCTAAACTTTTTAATATCATAGCTCAACAGTAGCTTGTGTCCTGGCAGAGAATACAAACCTGAAGGGATGAGCTATTAGAGGAGCTGCAACAACTGTCAGCTTTGCTGCTGACTGGGTTCTGAGAGCTCAAGTAAGTTCTACTTTGGAGAAATAAGGCGACTACGACAACCTCAGTGGAAACACCTCTGCCCTGGGTGCAACTAACCTGAACTTGGCTGACCTCTGACTTTCTGCACCAGGGTTGCTGCACCACTTCCTATTTGGCTCTTGCAAAGAGCTTCCTTCACTGCCATCAAGCTGGCTGGGGCCTGCCACGCATGCTCTGAAGGTGCACCGTGCTCTCTCAGTAATGTAACTGAAGCTTATTCCTTCCCACAGGTCTCCCTCAGCCTTTGTTGGAGCTTTATGACTCCCCTGTTTACAAAACAGTCTTAGAAAGGATGCAGGGCTTCTTCTGTACCCTCTACGACAACTGGTAAGAGCACCAAATCTCTCACCACAATCCAGCACTGCACAGCCAGAGCAGTAGGTTATTGCAAGGTCCTGACTTCCTTTAGAGTCAGACTTCTGATGTGAGCTGTATCCTGTAATATCCAAGTACAAGCGGCAGTGGTGGCCTATATTCGGTGGTTGTAACCTGCCACACAGACACAGAACAGCCTGGAAAAAGTACCTCAAAATGGGGATCTGCTTTTAGCTCTTCCGCAGTTATGTAGTCAGACTGGAGCACTTACCTGACACCCTGATGTAGTTTGTCTCTTTCGCCACTTCTAATTATGTGTCAGGGTACATCAGCACTTGAAAAGTACCTTGTAGTGCTTAAATGCTTAATTCATTGTCCATCTTCAGGTATCCTAGAAAAAAAAAGAGATACTGTGCTAAAATTCCTCTAAAGTACTTGTTTAGGAATGCGTCAGCTGTGTAATCTCAATACGATAGTACTTGTAGCTTTGGCAGATCAGAGACGTGGTACTTGTTATCTAGCAGACTTGTAACTAACTTGTTTTTTGTTGAAGTTTTCACATCCTGGGAAATGCAGGCCCCTCCATGCAACAGGATTTCTACACTGTTGAGGGTCTTGCCACCCAGCTCCTCAGCTCTGCTTTCAACAACCTCAACAACATTCCTGATTACAGACTGCGTCCCATGCTCCGTATCCTTCCATCACTGTCTCAGGCCAGCCTGGGAGGCTCTGAACACATACATTGAAACCCTGCATTGTTTTCAGTATGGCCAAGACAAAGAAGGGTGATTGAGGAGGTAAACAAACAGGGATCCACCTGGTGTGGATGAAGTGTGAGCCTAGGAGACACAAGCAGAGGCAGCAGTGCATGGGGTCAGAATAAATGCAAAGGATTTGTGTGGTTCTGGAGGCACTGTGAGAGCTGAGTTGTGCCTTCTGAGGGGCAAGGGGGCTTGGATCTTGAGTGGCTTGACATTAGGATGTGCTTCTCTGGCAGATCATGTGAGTTTCCAACCTACTTTCCTGGTCTGGACATTTAGTCTCACAGCAAGGAAATTGGTGCTAAGCACCCTTAGCTTTCTCAGCTGAACTGTCAGGGGAAAGAGCTGAATAACTCACGTTCTTGCTGTATAGAGATGCCCCTTGTTAATTCAGGGCTGTGAGAAGGTGGGCTTCCAGGTGTCTGTGCCTTGGCCTCCCAGTGGAATGGGCTGGCTTGGGCACTGTTCTGCAGTCTCCCTAGCAGCTGGCCTCATGTGTTGGATCTCTTCCTTAACTGGTCTGTGCAGGTGTGTTTGTGAAGCCCTTGGTACTTTCCTGCCCCTCAGAATACTACGAAACCCTTGTCTGCCCCATGCTGGGACCACTCTTTACCTATCTGCACATGGTAAGAAAACAGCTTGTTCAGTGCCTGTTCCTTGAGAGCCCTGACTCCCTGTAGCAGCTGGCAGCAGCATGTGGGAATGGGAATGGCTGTCTTCACAGAGCCAGCAGAGACAAGGGCAGAACCTTTATGCTTAATGATTTTGATGATATTTAGGAGGGGCTTTGAGGTGTATTGAAGAACCCTGGCTGTTGCACAGCACCCCTTGCTGTGAGTTCAAACCTGTGGATACAAACTCCTCAACCTACAGCCCTGAGAAATTTTGGGTTTGTTTTGGGGGTTTTTTCCCCCGTGTCCTCTTATTTTCATGGCAGCTCATTCACATTCCAACACACTTGGTACCACTTCTGCCATTCAAAATGGGTTGTGGCGTTGAGAGCTGTGTTTGAAGCTCTTGCGCTTCTGCCAGCAGCTCTTGCTTGGGTCTCCTTGCATTGCGTCTACATTGAATCTTTCCTTTTGTCTTGAACAGAGGTTGTCCCAGAAATGGCAGGTGATCAACCAGCGAAGCATGCTCTGGTAAGCTTCCACCCCTTGGTACGAAGGGGGAAATGGGAAATGGGATGGAGGTTTGGTCTTTTACGTGGCCCTTTGCCCAGGAACAGCCCTGCCAGCAAGCGCTGGAAAACACACTGGTGACTCACTCCCTGTGGTTGGGCGGAAGGGGTGCTTGAAGACATTGGCTCCTGTCAAACTAAAACCTGTTCTCCTCAGTGAGGATGATGCTGCAGATGACAACCCCGAGTCTCAGGAGATGCTGGAGGAACAGCTGGTCAGGCTGCTGACTCGAGAAGTCATGGATCTCGCCAGTAAGTGAAAACAGGCTAGGTCTCCTGAGATATTTGGGAAGTTTTCCCTGAAGAGGACAACAAAAATTCCCAGTGTGCAGTAAAATTTAATTATAACCGTCAGTAGTATTTAACATAACTCTGAGAAGGCAGATGTGAGACAGCCCTGCCAAAATCTTAGCTAAAACCTAGTAATAGATAATTTAAAAACCTTCAGAAGAGAGATTCTTCCTTTTGTTAGCTTTTAGGGCTCCATGGTTTTGGCACTGTTTCTGTAGGAATCCAGTCCTACAGGGAATTGAGTTCTCCCATTCTGTGCTTTGGAACCCAATATGGGACATGGATTTGTGGACAAGCCAAGTGTAGAGCAGTTTTGTTGCTGGCAATTGCCATGTCTCTAACCAGATACAAGGGAAGAGTCGTCCCCCCAAAGCAGTGTCCCTTGTGTTCCCCTTCTCCAACATCCTTTTTTTGTCAGCATGGCTTTGTGCAGGGAGGCTGGGGAAATTGATTCCACATAGAGATTGCAGATCTCAATCTCCTATCTCCTTTCTTGATTGGCCTTTTTGCTTTAAATCAGTGTTCTTCTTGGGTTATGAGCTTCAGACAGTTTTGCACATTCCTGGTTCTCAGTAGTAGGAAGCAACCACTGTGCAGCAGGTTCCACTGTGGGAAGGTGCTGTGGATGGAGTGTTACAGCCTTCCAGGTAGTGCAGTTATTGGGCTTTTATACAGGGCTTTCTGATTATTCAGATTCTCTGTAAGAGCTGGGGGAGCTTGAAGCAGCTGTGAGCCCATCAGAGTCTGTAGGATAATCTTTGAATGTTCTGCAGCATCTTCCCTTTTCTGCTCCTCTGACCTGCAACTGTTTTTGCAGCTGTTTGCTGTGTTTCTAAGAAAGGTGTTGAACAGAACACTACTGCTGCTGTAGATGGAGATGGTGAGTAAATGCCTACCTTTGCCTTTCCTGCCCTCGGCGTACACAAGCACTGTTCCTTTCCTGTTTCTTGAGGGCGAGGCTGGGCTGATGGTGGAAGTTCTGTGTGAGGGGTATAGGTTTGGTAAGAAGCCTTCAGCTCTGTCCTGCCCAGCATGTCTGGGGGCCACAGAAAAACCCAGTCTAGCCTAGAAACTAATGTGCTGTAGGGTTCACAGGTGGCATGTTGGAGCAGCTGGTTCTTAAGGTTCTGGGAAGTGGGCTGGGGAGAAGAGGGGGATGTGCAGCTTCCCAAGAGCTGACGGTAGCCAGTTGCGTGCCTTTCCTGCCCCACAAAGCGTGGGTGCTTACTGCTTGAAGAGATGTTCTGGGTAAGCTGTGCCAGGACACTGATCCTGTGGGCTGGCTCCTGGCTCCCAGCTTAGTTCTTGCAGTCTCTCTGTGTCCCACTCAGTCCTTGGGAGGCCACATTCACAGTGCAGCCTTTGCTCTGCAGATGATGAGGCGATGGCCACAGAGGTGACTCCCCCTGCCAACGCAGAGCTTACCGAGCTTGGCAAGTGTCTGATGAAGCAAGAGGTAAGAGCGTGTGCTCTGACTGCCACCATCCTTTCTCTGTACTCTTTGTCATGCTTGTCTGCTCTGCAGCCAGACACTGCTGCAGAGATCTAGGCTGCTGGAGCGCTCCCCATGTGAGAATCACCTCTTGGGAACATGCATGGCTTTTAAGAAGCCACAAAGCAAATGGTGGTTGGGATCCAGGTATAACTCTTAGCTACAGAGCTTCAGCCCTTCTGGGGAAGAGGCCCTGGGCATTCAGCCCCCAGGGTGCTCCCTGGTTCTGCCTTCATCCTGGGCCCCAGTCTTCATGAGGAAGAACTTCATCCAGCTTTTTTGTTTTCTGTAAAATCTGCCTGAGGTGGTACAGGAGCCACAGTGCTAATACCACTCACTGTGTAGAGTACCTTTATCCTGGTATTTCTGTACTCTCTGCTGTGGATGCCTCAGAAGCTCTTGTAGAAGCTTTTGCAGTGACTTGAGAGTGACTGAGGGGAGTCCATGAGTGCTCCAGGGCTTTTCCCAGGGAGATGAAGGGAGCAGGTTAACTTAACACTGGTCCCTCATGGTTATGATGGTGCACACTGGGTGAACGCCTTCTGCTGGAGCAACAGTAAGATGCAGGATTCTCAGAAGCTCCTGCAGATTCTCTGGATTGCTTCTTGGCTCCCATCAGGTTTGAATGCTGGAAGTAGGAAGTAGCTCCTCTGACTGGTTTTCCTCTCTGACTCCTTTTCAGGATGTTTGCACTGCAGTGCTGATCACTGCCTACACATCTCTCTCCTGGAAGGACACCTTGTCCTGCCAAAGAACCACAACACAGCTTTGCTGGCCACTGCTCAAACAGGTACCTTTGGGAGGAAGAAGGGATTAGTTCTGGCAGGGTTGGAAGAGGAAGCTCTGAATGTTGTGAGAAGTGTGGCTGCTTCACCCCTGGGCACCTTCTCCCTCAGGAAGAGCAAGCTGTTGCAGAAAGGTGGTTTTGTACCAGTATCTTGTTTCAGTGCTGACAGTGCCTCTTCCCCAGGTGCTTCCAGGAAACCTCCTTCCCGATGCTGTGTCCTGGTTTTTCACCAGTGTGCTGAAGGGCTTACAGGTACATGGGCAGCACGATGGCTGCATGGCAGCTCTTGTCCACCTGGCTTTCCAGATCTACGAGGCCTTGGTGAGAAACTCTGTTCTTCATCCAGATGTGAGGTTGAGGAATGGTGAAAACGAATCCCATGCCCAGTGGGTAGGGGCAGAGGCGCTAATGGCCCCCAAGGAGGGCAAGGCAGTTCCTCTAGCAGAGCTGTGTTAATCATACTTCTCTGTGCAGCGCCCTCGCTACACTGAGCTGAAGGCAGTGATGGAGCAGATCCCAGACATCCAGCTGGACTCCTTGGAGCAGTTTGATTCAAAGCTGCTCAACCCCACACTGCAGAAAGTGGCAGACAAGCGCCGGAAGGATCACTTCAAGCGCCTCATCTCAGGTTGCATTGGGGTAAGTGATATCCTGGAGGAAAATTTCACAGCTGTATGCTGCAGAAGTGATGGGGTGGCCGGCCTGCCTGCCTCTCGCCAATCACTCCCCTTCCCAGCCAGGAGGCTGTTTCAGCGTGTTCTTAGTGTTTGTTCTGTCTCTCTTCACCCTGGAGGTCCAGCAGGGCTGGCAGCAGACTGAGCAGCCCCTCCAGCAATGGCCTCTTACTGAGAGGCAGCGGGTACGTTGCACAAGGGTGGCTGGGGAAACAGGGTGTTAAAATGTTTGATTGAAGCTGCTGAGTGGGTGTTGGACTTCTGTGAGGATGGTTGGTGGTGGTGGAGCTTTTGACATTAAATTAGAAGCTGGGGAGCTGGTATTCTAAAGGTTACCTCAGTGCCCTGGCACTTGGGAAAAGCTAGGCCTGAAATTCCTCAAAATGCAGGCACAGGGTCTGGGCCTAGGGATTGCACAGAACCTGGGGTCTGCCTCTGATGTGCAAGCATGCTGCCCCTGAGCTGAGTGGGGGTATGAAGACAGTAATGACTGATGCCTGCCCATCTGTCCTCTGCAGAAGCCTATTGGGGAGCAGTTCCGCAAGGAGGTTCACATCCGGAACCTTCCATCTCTCTTCAAAAAGGTGAAGCCATCATTGGAGACAGATGTGCTAGAAAACGAGGATGGAGAGGGCTTCAATGTACTCTTTGAACCCTGAGCCTGGGATGCTGCAACCATCTCCTCCCCTACCTTATATTTTGTCTCTCCTCATAGTAAGCACATTAGATTCTCCTTGTCACCGCCTCCACAAGCATTCGTCTGAATAAAGCCCCTTACGGGTCCTGTCCCCTTCTCTTCCATACACAGGGATGGGGCCTGCGGTGGCATTTGAACCAGTCAATACTGAGCTTTTCCCCTGACTCCTCCTCCATTGGATGAGCATCTTTAGACCTCTGCTTCTCTGCAGGGTGGGAGCTGAGTCCATTGACCTCTTTAGGGTAAAGCCTGATCATCTTGTAGCCTCGGGTCACTCTAGCTCCACCCCTTCATCCCTTGGGGTTTAGGATTAATGCAAAAGGCAGAGTAGTGTGCCATGTGAAAAGGGGCTACCCTAATCTTCCTCTGGGTGCTAGTAGCCAGGCTTTGTAGGGAACACATCGGACACTCCTGTCATGCTTATCAGCACTTGTCCCTATGGACTGGTATTCTGCTGAATCCGTTTCCCTCCAGGATGCTGAGCCTTGGGCTGAGGGCTGTGTGCCAGGAAGCCTAGCAGTGCTCTAGGATCTCCTGTGAGATCAGCCTTTCTAAGGTGCAACTGCTCTCTAGAAAGAGGCAGACACTGTCATATATATACATAGATATGTATAGATATGATCATACAGCTTGTTCTACCCAGAGCCAAATGGAAGGCTTTTACTTCGTGCCAGCCTTTCTTGGACATCTCTCAGGGGGAGCAGGACATTTTTTTTTCTTTTTTTTTTTTTTCATTTTACCATGCCCTGTAGAGTAGAACTTGGCCAGCGCAGGGTAAATAAAATCTGGACCAATACCTGAAGCACCTGCAATCCAAAAGGGATCTCCTCACCCTGTTGCAGTGGAGGTGACAGTAGCCCCCGTTTTTACCCAGTCTGGTACTTCTCAGAGAATTGCGTGGTGGGGCAGGAGGGGTGGGCTTTATACTGCAGTTTACAGGGGGGAGCCAGGTCAGAAACTGGGTTTTAGATGAGGTGGGAGTCTTACGAAGCCACTCCAGTCTGCAAAGCTGGTTCTTCTTACATGACAAATACTACACAATCTATCCTAGTGTTAGCACAGGAGCTGGGAGGGTCTGTCCAGAGCTAGCTGGCAGTTTTGCCATCCAGGAGACAGAACAAGTAATAAGCTGTGGTAGGTGGAGAAGTGGTGTCTCCACATGGACAGACTGGACAAAAAGACTGGGGTTGGGAGGCGTGGGAGTGCAGATAGGAAGAGCAGGCCTTGGGCATCCACTCACCCTCCTGCCCCTGCTGTTCCACCAGCACCCTCCACTTTCTTCCTAACCTCAAACTTTTTTAACCTCTGAGCTAACATAGCTCCTGGCTCTAGCAAAGGCTGGGTGTATTTATTGTGTTGTGATATTTTTAACATTCTGTGACTTCATGCTAGACACAAGGGGTTTTTGTAAAATGGATTTTAAACCTTTTTTGTAGGAATGTTTAAATCCGAAGCTGTCTCTGAACTGGTTGTGTTACACCTGAATGTCAGTAAAGCTATTCCAGTTTCATACACATGGTGTCATGTTTCATTTTTATTCTTTTATCCGTTTCAGTAAGATCTGAGGCCTCTGGTCTGGCCAGAGACTGCCTGCCTAGAGATTTCTCAGCATTCCTTATTCCACCTACCAAAAAGGGGGCACCTTTCCTGCTGATCAGTACACTGTCAGGGAGGGGATGAACTGTTTTTTTAAAGTATTTCTACGTCACTCACTGTCAGTTTACTTTAATTCTAGGTCCCACCTTACAGCTTCAGGGATATGTGTTGTCAAAGTAAAACCCTCAGGCTGTTTGAGGGTCTGTCCCCATGAGCATGTGAAGCAATAGCACAGAGAAGTGTGTACATAGATATAGATAGTGATAATGTGTGATATAGTCATGCAGCATATGCCTGGGTCTGCAGCATGCCACAGGACAGGTTGGGGTTGGAGCCAGGATGCTGAGTGTACCCCTCCCTACAGCATATCCACCCTAACAAAGGATGTTTACACTCCAAGTAATTCTGCCCCAGGGAAACAGAACTTTCACTCTACTTACCTGCTACACTAAAGTCTGGCACTATAGTGTGGATTGATGTAAGCAACTAGGACACACCAATACTCCCAGACATTTTCAACTTTTAACACCCAACCACTTTGCTCAACGCCCCATCCAGCCTGGCCTTGGACACTTCCAGGGACAGGGCATGCACAGCTCTGGGCAACCTGTGACAACTTGCCTCCACCCTCATTGTAAAAAATACCTGATGTTCAATATAAGTCTGTCTTCCAGTTCAAAACTGTTGGCCCTTAGCCTGTCACTACAGACCCTGGTAAAGGCTTTCTCCATGCTGCCTTTATATACTGAAAGGCCAGAATAAGGTCTCACTGGAGCTTTCTTGTTCTCCAGGCTGAACANGATGTTCAATATAAGTCTGTCTTCCAGTTCAAAACTGTTGGCCCTTAGCCTGTCACTACAGACCCTGGTAAAGGCTTTCTCCAGGCTGAACAATCCCAGCTCTCTCAATCTCTTCATAGCAGAGGTGTTCCAGTCCTCTGACAGTACAACCTTTTCTCTACCACATTAACTATCCCAGAGCTGGTCTGAAACACCTGCAAAACAGCCATGCTCTGATGACCAACTCGTTAAATCCCACTTGACCTGCTGTGAAGCGCTTTACTACACTGCCCTACCAGTCCTTCTCACTCACTGCATACCATCTAAAATAAATGCTGTTACTCATCTTTAGACCTGCTGCCACTTTCTTCTCCATGTATTACGGTTTCACAATTGCAAATGGCACAGGAGACAGCTTTAAAAAAAAAAGCCTTTATTTTAGTGCATCTCCTCACTGAGGCTCATTACCAACAGAAAAATCCTAAGAGGTGGTCCTTGGACTCTTAGCAAACCCCAGTCAAGCCTCATGCCTATGGAAGAGGAATCCCCGCTAGAGGCAGGTGCAGGAAGCCCAGAACAGCAGTGCAGGTATCTGCTTTCCCAGCTACAGCCTGGTCACTCCATAGGCACAGAGTCCAGCTCATTGAGGAAGCGCTGACACTTTCCCATCAGGATCTTGATGGCTTCACTCACCAGCACGTCTGGAGGCAAGATACCCGTGGACTCCACCGAAACTGCACAGAGACACAAGTCAGCACAGCCACGAGGCAGCCCCAGCCTGCACCTGGCTCCGTGCTTCTGTCCCTCACCTTCCCTAACACCTCACTGCAACAAGCCAGATCTTCACAGCCAGAGAAGCACCTACATTTGCCAGCAGGAAGCACCAACAGATTCAATCCCAAAGCAAGTAGTTACCCACCAGATTCTGAATGTATGGATGCTGATGCTGAGGGTGGGGAGAGGCACAGAGCCAGCCACACACACTGGCCAGTCTCTGCTCGTTCACACAAGCCATGGCAGAAGTCTGTGGAAAACGGGGCACTTACAGATGTAATGGTTCCGTACTCTTGCCAGGCGCACAAGGTTTTTCAGACCCTCGTGTCGGAAAACTTCTCTGCTGAATGTGTCCAGCCGTGCATTGGCTACTCTTGCCACCTTTTTTCCTAAAGGGAAGATGAAATGAGATGGGCAAATTGCAGCAGGTGGGTGCCTTATGGTCACAGCAGGTGCTTACCTCTCAAACAGGCACTCCCCCTTCACCAAAGGCAGGGAGGACACCAATACACAGAATTAGCATATACCCAACATGAAACTCCAACCTGGCAGAAAAACCCAAGCACGAAGCCTGCATGCACCTCTGGAAGGACACAAAAGGTCTCCACACTCAGCTTCTGGAAGGAGCAAGCTCACTACCCAGAGTTACAACTGAACAGCACTGGAAGCTGCAGTCAGCAGCTGCAGAGCTCTGCGGACAGGTATCCAATGCCTTAGCATTTCAGGGACATCCCTGTTCATCACTCAATACAACTGCACGGGGCAGCCACTCATCCATAAAATCAGGCTCAGAAGAGCATGAACCATTGATCAGCAAGGCAACACCACAATGTGGTTTTGTCTCTACAAAGTTTGGCTCTAACCTCCAATCAGTCTCTACTAAAGCTTGCAAGGAACTAGGAGGCACGTAGCACAGGAAAGAAAGTACCATTGATATTCTGGATCTCAATGACCCCAGGGGAAAAGCACTTCTGCAACGTCTCAGCTGCCTCATCCTCAATAGGCTGCAGGAGAGTAATGTCAGGAAGCAGTCGATAACTGGCTGTGGCCACAGGAGAAAACTTGGCGTGATCCTTACCTGTATGAAAAGTTAAGAGTCAAGGATGAGAGCAGGCCTCAGGAAACAAGGTCACTGGGGCCTAAAGTCCCAGGGAAAAAGCCAGTTCCCCACCATGCCCCATCACACTGCAGTGCCCTAGTGCAAGCACTCACATTCCTTGTCCCGCTGCCCCAGGAGCCACGACTCACCTATACCCTTGACACAGTGCATAAGCACATCTATTTCCTGTCCGGGTCGCAAGAGTGCAATGAGGATATCATCGTGAACAGGTCGGAAGTCAGCATCTGGAAAGAGGTCTGTCTGGTTCCCCAAGGGCACCCACGTCATGTGTTTACTGTACACTGCAAAGAGAAGCCACAAGCATCAGCCAGCTGCTGCCTCAAAGCAGGTCACTCACCTGTTCAGAGGAGACAGCTTTAAAAAGGACTGGAGATAGCAAAAAGTAAGTTTAGCAGAATAGAATCAACTCTCTCCCTGTGAGCACACAGGGCTGAGAGAACAGCCCAAACCCTGTTTTCCAAGACCAAAAAGAAAAAACAGCACCTGTTTTTAGGAGAGATCTCACCTTTGTGATTGAAATATAGTTCATCAGGATCAGATGATTCCTTGGCAGCCTGAGGGTTTCGTTTGCATTTGATTTTCAGCTGAAACTGCAGAGTATCAATTTCAGTGCCTTCCTGATCTCCTGTGAAGAAGCACATGAAATCATACTTCTGCTCAGTTTACAGGACCCTGATTTCCTGCTTTGAGAGAAACATTCAATATTTCTATTCTATCCAAGACTCTTACCTTGGTTTCTGTACTCAAAGAGCCGAGGGTCAGCTCGAATAGGGATGAGGCCCAACCGATGAGCCAGAATTTCATCCTGCACAATGGATGTGTTGTTGTACACAAAGACCTTCTCTACAGCCATCGTTGGCACCTCACGGAGACAAGAGATCAAGTCAGCATAAGACAATAGTTGAACTACATGCCAAGAGATTATCTAGCTCAAGTGTCCCTCCTCTCCCACAAATAACTGCCATGCAGACTATTTTCACTGGTATTTCTGCCAAATCAGGCCATGCAATATACCCTCACACCCCATCTACTCCCATCCCCATTTTTTTTTTAACAATCAATCACAAGAGGTGAAGGGCAGGAGAAAGGGCTTTGAGGCATCCTCAACCTTTTAGTACTTGGCAGCATTCTGTGGCTTCTGTTGGGTTAGCAGCACAGCTGTGTCAAAAAGGCTGACCTGCAGATGCTACCAACAGCACCCCTAAGAGCAGCAGGCGGTATCGCCCATGCTGCTAAAGCCCTAATTCTCTTTGGGCTCCTGGCACGCGTGCGGAACGAACGCGTGCTTCTCTTCCGAGCCCCGCAGCTGTCCGCAAGGGCTGACACGAGGCTGGACATTCCACGTTCCCTGTCAAGCAAGTCTTAGGCCGGCACCCCCAGGTGAGCACCCCCGGAGCGGCGGTACCTCGGCGAGCAGGATGCGGCGGAAGGCGTTGGCGATGGCGGCGTCGATGCCCACCATGTCGAACTCCAGGGTGTCCTCTTCCTCACGGATCACGTCCACGCGGAACGCCTGCNCCCCCGTCCCGCCCCGCCGGGCTCGCTCACGTTGCGGACGCCGAACTCGCCCAGCACCACGCGGTCCCGCATCTCGTCGGCGGCGCTCCGGGCCGCCATGGNGCGGGAGCCACGCACCGCGGGTCACGCCGGCTGCGGGGACCGATCCCCGCACACCCACAGCCTCTGGCCCGATCCCCGCACACCCACAGCCGCGGGGCCCGATCTCCACACACCCACAGCCCCGGGCCCCGTCCCCGCACACCCACAGCCCGGGGCCCCACCCCCGCACACCCACAGCCCGGGGCCCGATCCCCGCACACCCACAGCC